>JAJLYD010000007.1:0-117065 GCA_030571615.1 Jamesozyma hellenica | reverse complement strand
TTTTTTTTTTTTTTTTTTTTTTTTTTTTTTTTTTTTTTTTTTTTTTTTTTTTTTTTTTTTTTTTTTTTTTCCGGTTTGGTTTTGACTTTTCTTCAGTTCATTATTATTTGTAGTTCTCACAATGATAAACATCACATTTATAAAACCTTTGTGATTTAGTTACCATTTAATTTATTTCATTTTACTTTTATAACTTTATACCACTTTTGTAACTTTGCTAAAAACATGATATAAAATATCCACTTGTAAATATTTTAGTTTCTTCTCTCTCTCTCTCTCTTTTTTTTTTTTTTTTTACTGTCATTTTGTTCATTATAAGGTGCGGGTGACACGACTGTGCCAGAATTTTTTAATTTTTTTTTTTTTTTCACTTTAAATTTTTTTTTTTCATGTTTAAAAATACACAATATAAAATTTAGAGATGAGCTTAAATTTTTAAACAATATATATAGAAAAAACAACAACATTACACTCATATATATTTGAAGTAATAATTATTTTAACATGGGTGTTCCATCATTTTTTAGATGGTTATCAAGAAAATATCCAAAGACAATCTCACCAGTATTAGAAGAACATCCACAAATTGTTGATGGTGTCACTTTACCGATAGATTATTCATCACCAAATCCAAATGGTGAATTAGATAATTTATACTTAGATATGAATGGTATTGTTCATCCTTGTTCTCATCCCGAAAATAAGCCACCTCCAGAAACTGAAGATGATATGCTATTAGCAGTATTTGAATATACCAATAGAGTGCTTAATATGGCGAGACCACGTAAAGTTTTAGTTATGGCCGTTGACGGTGTTGCACCTCGTGCAAAGATGAATCAACAACGTGCTCGTAGATTTAGAAGCGCTAAAGATGCAGAACTTCAAAATGAAGAACGTGAAAGAGAAATGCAACAACGTGAAGATTATGGTGAAATTATTGATGATTCTGTAAGAAACAAAAAAACTTGGGATTCCAACGCAATTACTCCAGGTACTCCCTTTATGGATAAATTAGCCATTGCATTACGTTATTGGACTGCCTTTAAATTGGCAACTGATCCAGGTTGGAAAAATTTACAAGTAATTATTAGTGATGCAACTGTACCGGGTGAAGGTGAACATAAAATTATGAATTTTATTAGATCACAACGTGCAGATCCACAATATAATCCAAATACAACTCATTGTATTTATGGTTTAGATGCAGATTTAATCTTTTTGGGTTTAGCTACCCACGAACCACATTTTAAAATTTTAAGAGAAGATGTTTTCGCTCAAAGTAGTGGTCCTAGATACGATAAAAAAAATTTAAATAATATTTCTGAAGAAGAAAAAGAATTAATTAAAAAAAATGATTCTGAAAAACCTTTTCTTTGGTTACATATTAGTGTATTAAGAGAATATTTAGCAGCTGAACTTTGGGTACCAAGGTTATCATTCCCATTCGATTTAGAACGTGCAATAGATGATTGGGTCTTTATGTGTTTCTTTTGTGGTAACGATTTTTTACCTCATTTGCCAAGTTTAGACGTTAGAGAAAATAGTATTGATATTCTTTTAGATATCTGGAAAGTTGTCTTACCAACTTCAAAGACTTATATGACATGTGATGGTAATTTAAATTTAGAATCTGTTGAAAAATTATTACAACAATTAGGATCTCGTGAACCAGATATATTCAAGACAAGATATATCCAGGAGACTAGAAAGAAAGAAGCTATGGAGAGAAGAAAATTACAAAAAAATGGTAATTTTTCAAAAGGTCAAGATAGACACCCAACTTTAGCTAATGAGCAATTACAAATGTATGATACGTCAGGTAATTTAGCTAAAGGCTCATGGAATTTAACAACACATGATATGGTTAAATTAAAGAAAGAAATTATGTTAGCAAATGAAGGTAATGAAGAAGCTATAGCTATAGTTAAAGCACAAAGTGATAAAAATAATGAATTAATTAAAAATATTAGTGAACAAGAAATGGAAAATATGATAAATCAAGCTAATAAAAATAATTTTAATGCAGCAGAATTATTGAAAAAAAAATTAATTGCTAAAAAACATCAATTAGAAGAAAAAGATGATGATGAAGATGAACAAGAAAGACTCAAAACAATTAAAAAATTGAAAACTGAAAAAGATAATTTAGATAATGAAATAAAATCTGAAATTGAAGCATCCATTGAAGATAATGAAAATGAAACTAATGATGATATCGATAGTAAAGAACTAGCTACAGATATTGTATCAAATGGTAATGTTAAAAATGGTATTCTTGATACAAATGAAAATGTACGATTATATGAACCAGGATATGAAGAAAGATATTATATTGAAAAATTTCATATAGAATCCAAAGATATTTCTGTTGTTAAGAGAGGCCTTGTTAAATCTTACATTGAAGGTGTTTCATGGGTTTTACGTTATTATTATCAAGGTTGTGCTTCATGGAATTGGTATTATCCATTTCATTATGCACCATTTGCTGCTGATTTTACTAATATTTCAGATTTAAAAATTGAATTTGAATTAGGATGTCCATTTTTACCTTATGAACAATTAATGAGTGTCTTACCAGCTGCATCTGGACATAATTTACCTTCAATTTTTCGTCCATTGATGAGTAATTTAGATTCTCCAATTATTGATTTTTATCCAAAAGAATTTCCAATTGATATGGATGGTAAGAAAATGTCATGGCAAGGTATTGCATTATTACCATTTATTGATGAGAAAAGATTATTAAAAGTTGTTCGTGAACAATATTCAAAATTATCAGAACAAGAAAGAAGTAGAAATGTTAGAAAAGAGGAAATTTTATTAATAAGTAATAAGAATGTTAATTATGATAAACTTTGTAAGAAATTTTATAAAGTTGAATCTAATGAAGAAATTCCAGAAGTTATGATTAAACATTTTAAGAGTGGATTAAGTGGTATAGTTTTAAAAGATATTGAAGGATTTCAATTAAATAGTAAATTGGAATGTCCAATTCAAGCTGGTTCTTTACCTGAATTATCAACTAATTTATTTTTAAAGATGCAATTTAAATTTAATCCATTAATTGTACCAAATAAATCTATAATATTAAATGGTTATATTCCATCTCAACAAACATTAGATCAATATGATCTTGATTCAGTATTATATAAATATGGTGGTAATAATAATAATGGTCATAGTAGACGTACACAATGGAATTTTAGTAATGATATGAAAAAAAATATTGTTCAAGTTGGTCCGAGTGGTGTTACACAATATAAACCAAGAGTTGGAGGATATAGGTCATTTTTCTATTTTCAAAACATGGAAAATAATGGTGGTAATTATCCTCGATCATCTGAAAATAGTAGATATAATAATAATAATAATAATAATAATGGATATAGAAATGGAAGAGCTGGCTACCAAGGAAATAGAGGTAATTATTACGGTGGAAGAAATGGATATCAAAATGGGAGAGGTAATTATCAAAATGGTAGGAATGGGTATCAAGGAAGTAGTAGATATGGTAATAATGGCGGATATCAAGGTAATTACAATAATAGATCATATGATAGGAATGGGAATCGTATTTGAAAATTCTTTAAACTATTAAATTTTTTTTTTTTTCTAGTAATTATTATTTGTACTATATTTAAAAACATGATATAAATATTTATTTAAAATTGATCAAAAATTAATCAAAAAATTTACCAACCAATTTCAGAAAGTCTAGTACCATTTTGTGCATTTCTATTGATTGATTCAATGGATACACCACCCATTAAATCACCTAAATTATTTGAAACTTCTAATAATTTTTCAGGATCATTATAATGAGTAGTTGCTTGAACTATAGCTTTAGCTAATTTTTCAGGATCAGAAGATTTAAATATACCAGATCCGACAAAGACACCTTCACAACCTAATTGCATTAATAATGCGGCATCAGCTGGTGTTGCTACACCACCAGCAGCAAAATTAACTACAGGTAATTTACCATTTTGTAAAGTTTCTTTTAATAAATCTACTGGAATTTTCATTTCTTTTGCCTTTTCCTTTAATTGATCGTTTGTTATTAAAGTTTTTTTATAATGATTAATTTGATTATTAATTTTATTAATATGTTTAACAGCTTCGGATACATCACCTGTACCAGCTTCACCTTTTGTTCTAATCATTGCCGCACCTTCATTAATTCTTCTTAAAGCTTCACCTAAATCTTTTGCACCACAAACGTAAGGAATTTTAAAATTTGATTTAATAATATGATTAGTCCAATCTGCAGGAGTTAATACTTCACTTTCATCTATATAATCAACTCCTAAAGCTTGTAAGATTTGAGCTTCAACAAAATGACCGATACGAACTTTTGCCATTACGGGGATAGAAACGGCTTGCATAATTTCTTTAATCATATGTGGATCAGACATACGACAAACTTGACCAGATTTTCTCATGTCAGCAGGAATTTTTTCCAAAGCCATTACGGCACAAGCACCTGCTCTTTCAGCGATAATTGCTTGTTCCGGTGTTACGACATCCATGATGACACCGCCTTTTAACATTTGAGCTAAACCAGCTTTAACTTTAAAATCAGACATTACGTATGAGTTATTTTGGGAAATGATTGTTGATTATATCTTTGAGATGATGCTTTTGAAGAAATATGAAAAGAGTGAATATATATATATATATATATATAAATATTTTTTGTACAAAATAATTTTGTCACAAGAAAATCAAAACTTCCAAAAGAAATTCTAATTTGCATACCACGTTCAAGTGAGTATTCGAATACCAAGACGAAAGTAATATTATTTTTTTTCTTGACTCTGAATGAAACCTTTTCAGTATAATTCTTAACTCTGATTTGAAATAGGCTTACGAAATGTGACAGGCAATGAATGCTGTTGTTGATGCGTCACAATGTCTTTAGGGGTTGTGATAATGTAATACAAAACGACAAAGTGCAGAGCGCATACAGCTACCCGATTGGGACAGGGCAGGCTGAGCAATTGTTTGTTTTTGTTTAGTCGCTCACGGTGCTGAGTCGTGCGGTACTGAGTCATGAGCCATGCCAGGCAGAGACGGGTCTGCCTGGCATGTATTGAACAGAATTGACGTCGGACACGAAAAGGGAAGCAGATAGCGAAGCAAATAGTCAACGCATTTCGGGTTTATAAGCAGAAACACAATCTAACTAGGTCTTCCTGCGCAAGCAAGAACTGTTCAAAGTTGGGTTTCATTTCATTTCATTCCATTCCAAACAATCATCGCTTAAAACAATGTCCGCCGTTAAAATCATCGGTGTTTTGGCTTTACAAGGTGCTTTCATCGAACACATACATCATTTACAAAGATGCGTACAACAAAACGGTAAAGATTACGCAACAGACATCAAGATCATAACTGTGAAAACAAAACAAGAACTAGATCTGTGCGATTCCTTAATTATACCAGGCGGTGAATCCACATCCATGTCGTTAATCGCGCAAAGAAATGGCCTGTACAATGATCTATATAATTTTGTCCATAACCCGGAAAAAACTATATGGGGGACCTGTGCAGGTTTAATCTTTATATCTAAAAAATTATCTAATGAAGCAGAACTAGTTAAAACTTTAGATTTATTACAAGTTCAAGTGAAAAGAAACGCATTCGGTAGACAACAAGATTCTTTTATAAAACCATGCAATTTCTCATCTTTTATACCAAATTGTAATGATTTCCCAGCCATTTTCATTAGAGCTCCAGTAATTGAAAAAATTTTAAATCATGATACAGTTGAAATTTTATTTAAATTACCTAAAAATGATAAAAATGATTTCGAATTAATTGTTGCAGCAAAACAAAATGATAATATATTGGCAACTTCTTTCCATCCAGAATTAGCTGATGATGATATTCGTTTTCATGATTGGTTTATCAAAGAATTTGTATTAAAGAAAAAATAATCCATGTTTTTTTTTTGGTTTTTTTCTTTCACTTTATTTATATTTATATTTATATAATTAATAATGGAAAGATAGATTAATACTTTAAACATAGTTAATATGGAGAATGATTAATTTTAATTTTGTTTATTGTCACATCTTTTTACTTTAATAGATAATCATAATTTTTCGTTAAAGTTGGTTCATTTTTCTCACATAGAAAAGAGTTCGCTTTTTTTCAAAGAGAAGTTGATATTATAACAAAATGGTGGTCTTAGCTTTATTACAGTTTTAACATATACCTTGTACAGATATTAAAATGAAATGGAATAAATGGAATTTTTTATTATCATATTGTCAATTACAAAATTTCATTGCAGGTAAAAAATAAAATGTAACTCCTCATAGGGGGCTCGAACCCCTGACATTTCGGTTATCCTTGCTTAAACAATAATCGTTTAAAAGCCGAACGCTCTACCAACTGAGCTAACAAGGATGAGTTACATGTTTTTGTAATATAGTAGACGTAATATCACTTATATATGTCGAACCCAAATTGACGGTTGGAATATGGATGCGATTAAATACATTTGTATATAAGAACGGCTCACGCGAGCCAGTCCATAACTTATATACTTGTTACATAATAAAAGAACTAAGCTATTTAATAACTACATCAGGACTATCATATTCAAGATTAGATCGGATTGTACATTAGATAAATTAGAGTAAGTTAAGAGGTATCACTATATTACATTTTTTGCGATAGTGAACTCTTTTGTTATATTGGAATATCTAGGGAATATGGTTTTAATGGCATATTAGTACTTGAACAACTAATAAGAGTATTATATTCTATATAACTAAGTGCGTGTTTGGGAGTTATATATATCTATGTATTTAGGTCGTCAGTGCTCTAGGTTCTCTTGTCGTGAGTTCTCTCTCCTCTCTTGTCGTGAGTTCTCTCTCTTCTCTTGTCTTCTTGTCTTCTTGTCTTGGTTTTTGACTTATTTAACTTGACTTGTTTTTCTCAATCGCGGCGACGTTGACATTGTAAATGCAAATTTTTATCGATAGTCATATGTGACGTATTTACACAAATTTGTCAATTAACAAGTGATTTCTTGAGATACAAACTTCAAATTAAGTCAATAACTTTCTAACATAATAACAATTGTTTACACGCATTTCTAGCTAGGTTTTATAATTATTATAATGCTTGCTTTAACGATATCATGTTATTACAGTTTTTGTTATAGGCGTTACCCAATTCGGAAAACCATAAAGAAAGAATATTATACGAGTTACTAATTATGCAACCATAAAGAAAGAATAATATACAAATCACTAATTATGCAACCATGAAGAAAGAATAATATACGAATCACTAACTAATTAACTATAGACAAAGAATGTTATACGAACCACTAACTAAGTAGCTATAGACAAAGAATGCTATACGAGTCACTAACTAATTAACAATAAACAAAGCACGTGTGTCTCTAAAATAAATGTATAAAAGGACAGCATATTTCTGATGAAAATGAAATATGTCTTCCACTTTATAATTCACTTTTATATTTAGTTTATAAAAAGAACAAGTAATATACATTATACAACTTGGATTAAAAGTTATAGTCTGGCTTAAAGACTTAGAATTATATTACAACAGTTTTGAAAGCAGATAATAAAATATAAAGTTGACTTTAAAAACACACTCCAAGTTAAGCATGAAAAGCGAGAAATTTAGAATTTACTGATATAAGTGTAAGCGTCATAGGGCACAAGTCAAGGAATTGCACAATTTGAGAAAAGTTGCACAGTTTCAGTATAATTAGTGAGTAAAACCGGGCTAGTTGCAAAAGTGTTTACAGACAACGTAATTATATTTTTAGTGTATCAAACTTCATATATTTTTCTCTTACTTAACAATTCCAAAAAGATTACAAAACAACACAAAAATACATAAAAGATTGTTGGAGATTTAAGGATTTATGTGAATCAATCATTGTTATATATTTCTAACTTATAATTGCACTGATTTTCTATTTTATATAAAGTTTATAAAAACAATAATTAATTAAATATATATTCTTTCTTTTTTATCTATTTTTTCTTTCTCGAGTCAATGTAACGTCGTCTCTGTCGTTCATGATGAAAAACTTTTCATTCGCAAGATATGATAAGTTTATAAAAACTGTTTGTTAAACAATGCAAAAAATATGATTTAACACAATCATATTCCAACAAAGATATTTAACAAAATAATCAGAAGTATGGTCTACTTGTATATATATATGGGTGGTTTTTGTTGGAGAAAATTAGATTTTGTGGAATCAATCTTAGTTACAATTGTTAATAACTTATAATTGCACTGTTATTTTAAATTACAAACTAATAAATAATATTTATATATATAATAATTATAATTATAATGTTCCTTATTTTTAATATTTTTCTTTTTTATTTTTCAGTACTTGAAAAATTTTCACTATTCGTAAAGTATGATGTTCTGTCAAATAAAAGAACTGTTTATTAAACAACACTATAATATGATTTAACCATCATATTCCAACAGTTTTAGATTATTTCATTTTATCCACTAAACGATCACTATGAAACACTGTCGTGGCTTAGATTGTTTTGTAGTCAGTCGTTTACCAATCGTTAATATGCTGGAATGGAACTGACTAAATGGTACTATTTTATCACACGATTTATTTTAAAATATCAAGATTTATACGTGGAATTGTTAGAAATAATAAGAACGAAAAATAGACTACTATTTTTTAAACTTAAGAAAAATTTGGTTCTTATTATAAGATTCTGAAGACATGTTAGATATATAAATTTATTATGTTATCTTAATCGAGATTTTCCCTGTTGGGTCTCTCTTCTATATAAATTTTATTATACAAATATTCTAATTTATTATACATTTTTTTCTTTTTATTGTTCGCTCGATGAAAAGTTTTCCATCGTCGTCGCTGTTTTTTGCAAAACGTTTGGATCATCAATTGAGCATTTCATCGTACATTACGATAGCAGGATTTTTGTATGAATAAATCCAACAATAACAAACTAATTTCATGTTCCGATAACATTAATTCTACTAGTATGAAACATTTAGAACATAGTGATTCCACGTTTAATACAGAAGTAACCCCTAGATGTTACTGTAGTTAACGTTGAGGTATTATTAAATGTTCCATATTCAAAATTTTATGATAGAATAATATCTTACATTATCTGTTTTAAATGGCCAACGATAGTAGAAAAAGCGTCTATTGAGAGTGACATTTCTATAAATATGTATATTAAAATTTATATAATTTCGTGTTGGTGCTCTCTTAAAAAGTGCAAACTTTTTATAGCTAAACATAAAATATAAAATATAAAAAAAATAAAAAATAAATACTACAAAGTGAGAGAACCAATGCCCTTTTTAAAAAAAGGAAGTATTAAATGTGCTGATGGTTCTGAACCCAAATCGATCAGTCTCATATGGACTTTCTTCAATATTTTCCCTTTAATTCCTATTCCAGTAAGCTCCAACCATGTCAGGTAATACCCCAATCCCAGAGTCATGCATCTTGCAAATCTGTTCTATATACTGTCTATATAGATACCTATTAATAGGTTTGACTTGGAAGCTAAGTAATAGATTGAAGTTCAAGATTTGGCACCCCTAAATTATTGTAAATTATGATATGGTAAACGTAATATCACCTATATATTTATAACCCTAATTGACAAAGTTAGGGTTGAAATATGGATGCGAGTAAATACATTTGTATATAAGAACGGCTCACGCAAGTCGGTCTATAACTGATATACTTGTTACATGATAAAAGAACCAAGCTATTTAATAACTATATCAGGACTATCATATTCAAGATTAGATTGGGTTGTATATTGAATAAAGTAGAGTAAGTTAAAACATATCATTATGTTAGAATGACGAAATTTGTATTCCGATGTAGTGTAACGGCTATCACATCACGTTCTCACCGTGGGGACCCGGGTTCAACTCCCGGCTTCGGAGCTAAACTTTTTTTTGTTTGTTTTGCTAGTTTTCCATTGTGGGATAGCTTGAAGTGTTTTTGGAAATGTTTTCATATTGAGTTAAAAACAAAAGTATACGAAAAAAAACAACTACAACAATAAACGCAACTGTTGATTGAGAATGTTGTCAGCTTTCAAATATCCCTTTTGGAGTTTAGAGGAGCACTTTCATTGGTGTAAAAATACACCTGATCATGTCTGCACGTAAGCAAATAAAATTTGACAGCTGCGGAAAACAAAACTGCATGAACCAATCGGGGATTATTCTAAATATTTTGGTGGCGGGACGGAGAAAACTTGCATTTGCAAAGCACACCGTTTGACCGAATTAAATCTCTCACTGCAAGGCAGAAAGACGGCGTAAAGTAATTTGCACGGGGGTTTGTATGTGCGGGACGTTTTTCCGGGCTTGGGGATAAATGTATTTTTGTTGCATGCGAAAGGCAATTATTTTTAACACCTGACCGGAAAAATGTTTTGCATGTTCTGCGCGAAGCGTCTGAAATTTATTTTGCAAAATTAAAAAATACGGGGTAAACAGAAAACAGCGCACAACGGCAATAAAAAAAAGTCCGAAAGCAAAGCAAGCTGGCCCGGTAGTTTTCAGAGAACGTGCCGGAGGAAAACCTCGCTTTGTGAAAACCCGCAGAACAAAAATATACTTCCCACTATTCGGAATATTTAATTGTTCCATTCCATTGGGGGCCATTCAATAACACAACAGAATTTGCAGTAAAATTTTTTCAAGCTGTTGTTGTAGTAGTTGCTTGCATTCTGAAAATAAATCATTTTAAAAAAATATATAGGTAAACCAAACCAAATATGTTAGCAAAAAAATAGTACTCTTAATAAAAACAAGGAAATTATTAGAATATAGGTCTAACTGCATAAATAAAATATTGGACAAATATAAAACATACAAATTATTACTATAACATCGATATACATAAATAATAATTCAACGAAATTTTTTTTTCATTTCAAGGAAGTTGCAGAAAAAATGTTTGTTTCTCCCCCTCCAGCATATATAACAAATCAACTTTTGCAAAAAAGGCAATCGAAAAAAAATTCTGCCAATAATCAGAACAAAAATCATAACAAAACAAAACTTCCATCAATTATTGAAGATGACGGGAGTTCCAATTTTTCCTTTATTTCAAATATATCTCATGATAGCTCATTTAAACATGATACAAAAAATTTAACACAGCAACAGCAGCTACAGCTACAGCTACAGCTACAGCAACAACAGCAGCAGCATCAACAGCAACAGCAACAGCATCAACAGCATCAACAGCAACAGCAACAACAGCAACAACAGCAACAACAGCAACAACAGCAACTTCATCGTAATAATCATAGTCAAGAATCTCAGTTTTACATACCTTCAAATAGAAAAGAAACAAATTTTGTTAGTGCTCCACCTGAATTTGCTGATAGAGCCAGAATGGAAATTAAAAAAAGATTACTTCCTTCTCAAAATAAATATAATAAAAATATAACTAATAAACTACAATTAAAGCATGACAATAATATAAATAATAACCAGATTTATAAGCTAAATCCAATATCATCTACAACAACAGATTCTACCAGCATTTTTTCAGATAACGCATCATCGTATCAATCATCCATATTTTCTCACCCATATACTGTTACTACACAAAATACTAATGAAAGTACTTATAATAACGATAACTTAAAGATTCCAAATATTATTTCTTACATATCTTTACAAGACGCTTTACCAAAGACATTTTATGACATGTATTTTCCTGATATATTTACATCAGATCCATCAAAAATTTTATTAAATGGTAGACCAAATTTCACTAAAAGGGAATTATTAGATTGGGATTTAAATGATATTAGATCTTTATTAATTGTTGATCATTTAAAGCCAGAATGGGGTAATAAATTTCCTGAAATTATTATTGAAGGTTCAAATATGCCAAAATTTAAATTTATTTTATTACCATTATGTTCAAGTGATAATTTTATTACTACTACTTTAGTAAATTCAGATTTATATTTAGAAGCTAATTTAGATTATGAATTTAAATTAACAAGTGCTAAATATACCGTAGCTTCAGCAAGAAAAAGACATGAACAAATTACAGGTAAAAATGAGTCAATGATGAATTTATCAAAGCCTGAATGGAGAAATATCATTGAAAATTATTTATTAAATATTGCCGTTGAAGCTCAATGTCGTTTTGATTTTAAACAAAGATGTTCAGAATTTAAAAAATGGAAAATTCAACAAAATAATTTAAAGAAACCTGATATGCCACCTCCAAGATTAATTCCAAAATTTCAAAGCAATAATAATAATAATATTAATAACCTTTCCCAGCCAAACTTATTGAAAAAGACTTTAATTAAAAATTTTCAATTAAAAGGCTCAAACAATAACGATAACGATAATTCTGAAGATAATAAATGTTCGACTGGTTCGATAAAATCTTCAATGAATAAAAATGTTAAAATTTCTTTAACGAAGGAAGAAAAAGCAAATATTTGGTCACATTGTCAGGCACAAGTGTATCAAAGATTAGGCTTAGATTGGAAACCTGATAGTGTTAGATGAAATGAATGATATCTTTTTTTTTTTTTTTTTTTTTTTTTTTTTTTTTTTTTTTTTTTTTTTTTTTTTTCTAGTTATTTCATGTGAAAATTTAAATAGTATTCTAATATATATAAAATATAAATATATATACATTATATTTGACTTAAAAAGTTACAATGTAATCAATGCATCAATTAAATATAAAAATTTTGGTTATTTTCACTTTTTTGTTACCCGACCATAACTATTTTTTTTTTCTTGATTGAAGTGAAAAAAATACAGAAAACAAACAAACTGGAAAATTCTGAATTGTGAAAAAATGAATGAAGCTTTTGAAAAGGCCTTTGTAGTAAATAATTTCTAAATTTTTGTTTTAAATTGTAAATACAAACTTTTGAATTATAAATATTTAAGATTATAATTACGAATTATATTTAATATGTCTGAACCTGTCAAGAAAGACGCTGCAGATTTATTAGCTTCATTAAAGATTGATGATGCTAAAAAGAAGGCAGATTCTGTTCCAAGTACAACAGAATCTAAAGTCGAACAAGGTTCAAAAAAAGAAGAAACAAGAGAAACGAAAACTGAATTTAAACCAACTAAGGATTCCAAACCAAATGATGATACTAATTTACTTAAATCAGAATATGAAGTTAAAGTTAAATTAGTTGATTTACAAGCTGATCCAAATTCTCCATTATACAGCGTTAAATCTTTTGATCAATTAGGTTTAACACCTGAATTATTAAAAGGTGTTTATGCAATGAAGTTTCAAAAACCATCAAAGATTCAAGAAAGAGCGCTACCTTTATTATTATCTAATCCACCAAGGAATATGATTGCTCAATCACAATCTGGTACTGGTAAGACAGCTGCATTTTCATTAACTATGCTTGAGCGTGTTAACCCAGATATACCAGAACCACAAGCTATTTGTCTAGCACCATCTAGAGAATTAGCTAGACAAACATTAGAAGTTATACAAGAAATGGGTAAATTTACCAAAATTACAACCCAATTAATTGTTCCAGATTCTTTTGAAAAAAATAAACGAATTAATGCTAATGTTATTGTTGGTACACCGGGTACAGTTTTAGATTTAATGCGTAGAAAATTAATTGAATTTAAGAACATTAAAATTTTTGTTCTTGATGAAGCTGATAATATGTTAGATAAACAAGGTTTAGGTGATCAATGTATTCGTGTTAAGAAATTTTTGCCTGGGGATGCGCAATTAGTCTTATTTAGTGCTACGTTTGCTGATAAAGTTAAAGCATATGCTCAAAGAATTGTTCCAGAAGCCAATTTATTAGAATTACAAAGAAATGAAGTTAATGTCGAAGCAATTAAACAATTATATATGGATTGTACGAGTGAAAGTCATAAGTACGAAGTTTTATGTGAATTATATGGTTTATTAACAATTGGTTCATCAATTATTTTTGTTGCAACTAAAAATACAGCAAATTTATTATATGGTAAATTAAAGAATGAAGGTCATCAAGTATCAATTTTACATGGTGATTTACAGAGTCAAGAAAGAGATAAGTTAATTGATGATTTTAGAGAGGGTAGATCAAAAGTTTTAATCACCACGAATGTTTTAGCACGTGGTATTGATATTCCAACGGTTTCAATGGTTGTTAATTATGATTTACCAACGTTACCAAATGGTCAAGCTGATGCCGCTACATACATTCATAGAATTGGTAGAACGGGTAGATTTGGTAGAAAAGGTGTTGCAATTTCATTTATTTCTGATAAGAAATCATTCAACACTTTGTCGGCAATTCAAAAATATTTTGGTGATATAGAAATGACTCGTGTTCCAACCGATGATTGGGATGAAGTTGAAACCATTGTTAAGAAAGTATTAAAAGAATGAAGAAACTGTATTGTACATCCAAACAAACATGCGGAAGCAAAATGAATACATGGGATTAATTCCAAGAACACATCCAGTCGAATAAATAAACAAGTAAATAAATAAATAAATATATATATATATACCAAGTATACAATCAAACAATATGGCAAACTGATGCATTTCACCAAGCCGTACAGCCGATATCAACTGACTGATTCTCAGCGTTGTGACGATTTACGTAAAATTTTTTTTTTTTCATGCAGGAATTTGAAAGAGCGAAAAAGAAGCAAAAAAAAAATTGGATTCATTTATTTATTTATTTGTTTTCTTCGATGGCGCCCCTAACAGGATTGCAGACGGTGCAAACAGAAACTGGAAATTATATAAACAATACAATAAATAATTTTTTACCAGGAAACGTGAAGATTTTGACAACAGTAAAACTTTATTATTTTACTTGATACGATACGAAATTTCTTTAAGCCAAACTACAAATCAGCAAAAATTACACAACAATGGACTCTGCCAAAATCATTAACATTATTCTAGGTATGTTTACTCCTTTTAATTAAAGCAAACGATTTTTTGTTGTTTCTCCAATTCATGTCATTTAACTAACATTTAATAAAAAAACACACTTACAACTTTCCTTTCTCGTTGTGTTTGTTATATTATAATAGCTTTATTTTTACCACCAGTCTCTGTCTTTTTAGCCCGTGGTTGGGGTTCTGAATGTATAATTGATATCATTTTAACTATTCTGGTCTTTTTCCCAGGTATGTTATACGCTTTATACATTGTCTTATCCGATTAAATGTTTTGAATTATATTACCATTGTATTACGTTGCTAGCAAAAAAAAGAAATAAAAAAATATTTTTTTTATATTATTTAATTAGAACATACCTTTTAATTTACTTATTTTTTTTTTTTTTCTATTTAAGTTTTTGCTTTCTGTATGTTTTTATATTCCAATTCAAATATAATATTTTTTTTTCTATCTTTAATAATAAATTAAATCTTTTCATATTTTTTTTTTTTATATTTATATACAAGTATATAACGCATGTACGTATAATTAAAAAATCATCAAAATCAACTATAATTGAGGAGCTAACATTTCCATCAATGGAGATTGAATGAAAGCAACACCAGCAATAAAAAAGGTACCATTTACAAGAACGGTCCAAGCAGGTGATTCTCTAAATTCTTGAAATCTTGATTTTGGTGCTTGTGGTGCTTGTGGAGCAGCACCTAACCCTGGCATACCAAACATAGCAGAAGACATTTTTAAATAAAAAAATACTGTATAATTATAATTATATTTATTTACAGTTAGTTTTAACTATTTTTATTTGTTTTTTTGGGAGTTGTAGAGTTGGACAAAACTTACATGTGGTTCATTTAACAAATTGTTGTATGATGAAAAATGTTTGTATTTCAACTGTGATTGATTTTTCTTTGGAACACGGAAATTCAATTTCGCAAGAATCATTTTGCACGTGACAAGGTCGTGTGGCACGATGACAAACACAAAATCAAAAGTAGGGTAACGACAATTTTGTAATGCAAAGAAGAAGAAAGTATGCTGATTTTTGTTCAGAGATAATACTTTGGAGTTTCATGGTAAGAAATTGTATTAAAGCTATCTTCTCAGGCTTGCGAATCAATAATTATTTTTAAGCAGCTTTGTCAGATAGATGCATACCACTTGGTAGTGTAAAAATATCATCAGAGCCAGATTTAAGTAAATTTTTCAAAGATGGCTGAATTTATTTACCAAAAATTATGTGGTGAAGTGATTTTTTTCTTGCTTCACATGAAGATCATCCGAACTAAATTAGTCTCATATAATACGACAATCGAATTAGTTTGAGAAAGCTGACCATACACTTTAGTTTTAACTAGGTAATTGTTTTTTCCCGCCGATCCATTTTTTGTTCAGGGAACATGGCAATAAAATATTTCTGTTAATACTTTCTAGTTTAAAAAAGTTGTGTGTCTTGTTTATTGAGTATTTATTTTGTTATGGAAAATGCTTGTAATTTTAATATTTAGAAAATTCTTTGTATTTTATTAAAAACTACCGACTTATCGTGTCTCAAAATAAAATTCTAATCTGATGCACTATACAATGACAAGTAATTTTCTTTCCTTTAAGATATCATTATATTAAATAGTATACAAAACGAAGATGATACTAATGTGAAAATGCGGATAATTTTTATAGATATTAAAACTAAGATATTCATGAAAAGACAAGTTCGAAAAAGTGGCTATCGGATTATCATACTTTAAAATATAAATCTCATTGAAGTTTTAAAGCCCTAATATTTATTGTGGTATATATACTCGGCTAAATCATTATTCTAATTGCAATTGAAAAGATTTAAACTTCACATCAGCTTATAATAGCATATATAAAGATGACATAATTGAATTGAAAAACACTAAAAGATTACGTTGTTAAATGTGTCCGCATGTTTATTATATATATATATATATATATATAAAGTATAACAAAAAATTAAAATATTTTTAGTTAATTAATTCATTTTGAAGCAAAAATGTATGTATGTTTTTATAGCACCTGTTAATTTTATAATACCCTATAATGTTAAAATTATATAAAATAGAAAGAACGAAAAATAAAATAAAATAATTACTTTTTCATAGTATTAATACTTTCATCAATCGATAAGAATTTTCTCCTGATAAATTTTTTCTTAATTGAATTTAAAAAAGGTGCGTAATAATAATGATATTTATTACTTCGTATATTACAATCAATACTATTATTTTTATTATTATTTAATATTGATTGACAAAACAATTTAATTAATCTATAGAAATATATAGTTAGATCTAATGCGTATAAAAAGGCAATTGGTAAAATTAATAAAATTGATATTATAATTGATATTTTCCTTATCAGATGAGATAATCTTAGAAGAAGATTAAACAGTAGACGATATAACATGGAATAAAAAAAATTGCCTTTATAGTGTTATATTTTTTGGTTTTATTGAAAAAATATGTATATCTATCTATCCATCTGATTTGATGTTAATTTGTAATTATGTATTTTAAAAATGTCCGCAACTCGCAGGAAATTTTACGATGCAACATTGAAATTCCATTCTTTCTTTTTTTCCTTTTTTAAAGAAAGATTTGCAAAAAGGCAACGAAGGATGAGCGCACCCGGACAGGATTTGTATATAAATTATAAAAGATACGTGATTTTGTTTACTTGTTGCGGAAGATTATTATTGAATTCCAATGACACTTAATTCTAACGTCCAAACTCTACGAATATGTAATTTAATTGGCACTTTAATTTTATTTAATTCTAGTTCACAATTATTTTGATCATTTGGTAATTTTAAGTTGATTATTTTTTTATTGTTATCAATATAATCACCAAAAATTTCAACGTCTAATTCAATTTCTTCATCACCCCACCAACATTTTCTTGCAGGTTTTCTCCAAAATAACAATAATTTTGCATTAATATTAGGTTTTGGTACTAAATCATAAAGTCTAGGTAATTCATTAGTATGATGACTATTGTGATGATGATGATGATGTGAATTTCTAATTTGTGAACTTGAACGTGAACGAACACTATCAGTTAAAGCTGATAATCTTGATTTTCTTTTATTATTATTATTATTACTTGTTATTGGTGAAATAGTATTATTATTATTATTATTATTATTAATTTTTAATGAACTTTTTGAATTTGTTGGAGTTAAATTGTTATTAGCATTATAATTTTTATTTTTTAATTCCCAATTTTTTTTGGCAATCTCATAACTATCTCTAAAATTTTTTGTACTTTCATTTTGTAATCTACAGAGTGATAAAGAACTTATAACTGTCTTGCCAGATTCTTGAGTTCTGTTACCCCATTTTGAATTTTTATTAAATCCTGAAGAACATAGCATATCCATTAGATGTTGTTCAGCAGGGCCTAAATTATTGTTATTATTATTATTATTATTATTATTATTATATTTTAATCTATTTGATGAAAATAAACCTTCAAAGATTGAATTTTTATTTTCTAAATAGCTGCCAGCAGCTATTTTAATTTGAGCCATAAAATGATGTAATAAATCATCATTGTTTTCATTTTCAATTTGTTTATTAATATTATTTGATTGAAATTTAAATTCTTGTTGTGGTACACAATAGTAATCTAAATCTTCTCTTAATACTATAATTGCAGGTTTTTGATGTAATAAATTATGTTCATTAGAAGTGTTACTATTATTATTATCATTTGAATGATTTAAACCGAAAAAACCTTTTGCAGAATTAACTAGATTACTTGAAGAGTTACTATTATTATTAATATTAAAAAAATTTTCTACTGGATGATTAATTAAATCATCATGAGCAATTGTGAAAACTTTCATAATATATTCGAAACAATCAGCTGGAAAATTAACTATATGAACTTCATCTTCTGGAGTTAAATTAGTAATGACTTGACCTTGTCTATCTAAGAAGACACCAGAAGGGAAAAGACAAAGTAAAAGAGATTCTGGTAAAGACATTAATTGATCTCTTGTAATATAATAATGATTTTCTTGGATGTTTAAATGAATCAATGAATTACCGTAAGAATCATCATTATCTAGATCATTATTATAATAATCGACATTTTGTTGTTGTTGCTCATGTAAAAGTGAAGTTGAAACGTTACTATCTTGTGAAACTTGTGTAATAATATTTTGCATTTTTTAGTTTAGTTTAGTTTGGTTTATTTAAGCTTACTTGATTTTATTTTTTCTTTTTCTTTTTATTTTCTCTTGATTTATAAATAAGAATAATGATAATAAAAAATTGTCTTATATATGATAGAATAAATTGGAAAGTATGAAGCCAAAGTGTGTAGCGAATTGTAAAATTGAGAAAGGAGTGATATGGTAAGATTCAGTAAGGTAAAGCAGTGTTAGATACGACAGATGAGTATCTTAAAAACTACTCTTTGTGATAGTGTGTATGTTATAGATAATATATACGGTGAACAGCACAAATGTAGAGATGTAAATGTATGATGATGGCGTGATGTATTTACTCACAGTGGATTGCTTTAATCCATTTCGAAACTTATTTCCTCTTGTGCTTTGTTTATTAAAATTTTTCGTCACATTGCGTCGGGTAACGGATAAGACGATTGAGGGACCAAACAAGAACAGTCTGCCAAGACAGTGAGCGTGTTGAAAAAAACCACACGACAATTCGGTACTTCATCAATATCACAATCTTGCACTGAATTAATCTATTATTCCAGTTCCATTCTATGCAACTGTGGTTTGCTATGTTTTGAATGAGTCACTGCTTATCCATGCCGGGTAAATAACACGCATTATATGTCTGGGTAACGAACAACCCCTTTTCCCTCAAAAAAAATTTTGCCCTCATTTTTTTTTTTTTATTGCAATTTTCGAAACTTCATTTTTTTTTCTTTCAACACATGAAAAATTTTCAGGCGTATAAAAAGCGTTACTTTCTTTGGTATTGATGAGTTACTACTTTTGAATATATTGAAAATTATTAATAGCACCAACCGTATCGTATCGAGTCTTGCTCAACAATGGATATCATACGCCTTTGAAGGTTCAAAGTCTTTTATGTTATTCGAATATATGTGTACCCTTTTATTTTTAATGATGAACTACTTTTTTTTTAATACTTATCTACATTATCTGCAATAGTACCTAACAATAGATACTAAAATTGAAGAGAAAAAAATTTTCAATATTGTTCTGAATTTTCGTATACATATAAATAATTATATATTTTTTATTAGAAAGAAAAAATAAAGGAGGCAGCACAAATCTTGCTTGTTTATTTACATCAATCACTATCAAGTAAAAAATCATCATCATCTTCTATAATACTAGCTTTTTTTGTTATTTTATTTTCTTCAACGTCAACTTTAGTTGGGGTAGCATTTTTTAGTGGTTCAGGTGCTAATGGTTGCCATTTTTTCTTGATTTCTTTCTCTGGTGTATCAATGTATGTGGTTTGTGGAATTACTTTATCATCGTTAGTAACCATCGATAAATTTATTTCTTCATTTTCATTTTCATTTTCATTCTTAATCTTTCTACTAGGTAATTGAGGTGGAACATCTTCATCATCTGATAAATCCTCATTTGTTAATGTGATACCATGTGATTCTAATGATTCTTCGCCTGCACGTGCACCAAACGAATTAAATCTACGTCTTTCTAACTGACTTGGCCTCTTTTGATTTTGATAATAATTTAAAGCTTCTTCTTGTTCTTTAATATGTCTTCTATCAATTTTACTAAATTCATTATTAATATTATTATTACTATTATTCATTTCTTGTTCACCATAATATTTTTTCGTTACACCACTAAACCAATTACTGACTTTTGCTGCAGTATCTTGAATTGAACGATTAGCTTGTGCACCAATTTCAGGTAAATCTTTTTCAATAAAATTAGTCCATCCATTTTCTTCATTACCACTTTCATAATTGTAATCATTTCTTCTTCTAATATGACGCTGATCATTAGAAATTCTTGCTTCATACATTTCGTCATCATCATTATAAACTTCTTGACCTGGAACAGAACGTAACATTTTCTTTCTACGATTTTGATGATTAATTTTTGGTTTATTAAATTGTTCATTTAATTGTCTAGCTAGCAATTCATCTTGTTCTAATTGATTTAATTTTGAATTTTCAAATAAAGATGAGTTATCAACAGCATTTTTTGGTAATTCAATATTTTTACTGAAATTAGGATCTGATAAATATAATAATGCATTAAACGCTGGATCTAAAGTACCTTGTGATGCAATAATTACAGCTTTAACATATTTTTCTTCAATATTTGGAAAGGCTTCCCTTAATTGTTTCAAGATAGGATTTTCTTCCGATTTCTTTTGTCTTGTTGGCAACGGAGGACGTTCGCCTTCATTATCATTATTATTCTCATTTAATTCAATTTCTTGTTTTCTTGATGGGATTTCACGTGTTCCTTCTTCCTCTTGTTCTTTTTTATCATCTCGATCCTCTAAGCTAACAGGTTCAGGGTTTAAAATATTAATATTTTCCGATTTATCGTCTTTATCTGTTTCATCAATATCAATATCTTCAATTTCGTCATTTTCTTTTGAAATTTCAACTTCAGTTTTTGTCGTACTAGATACTTGATCTTTAATTGAGATTTCTTTATCTTCTTTTTCCAGACTCATCTCAATTACTTAGGTTTTTATCGTTGACTTGTTTTGTTCATACATGTGTAGTTAAAAATCTAATCAAAGTGGCAAATTTAAAAAGGGCAAATAAGCTATCGATTAGTTATTGGGAAAATCGCGAATCAAGAACGGGAAAAAACAAAGAACAAAAAAAAAAATTAATAAATGCAAAGTATAAACATGTATTAGTTAAACTAAATATATATATGTACGTATATAATATTTATTTCATCTAGGTATGACTTAAACTTCTTCCAATCATATGAGTAGGTTATGAGCACTAAGCTGCAATAGAAAGCTCACCAAAATAGAAAATCCTAAGAAAAGCAGAGGATTCCCACTTTCATAAACGTTCTTTTGCAAAATCAAGTGCCCATAACCTACTCATATCAGTGACTATTAAAAAATCTTAGTAATACGTTGCATATTGCTCTTTGCAGTTCACTGAACCAGGGTTTTTTCTGATTGGTTTTTTTCTTCATATTTGAAAATGTGACAAAAAAAAAACTGGAAATTTTTTTAAGCGCATCGCAACAAAAAACTGAGAACCATCCACCGTGCAGAATGACCCAGACAATTTTTCTTTGGGCGTTGCTGAAATGCACACACACACACACACACACACACAACAACAACCTATCCGTTATGTTATCTTGTCATGTACACATCAAGATCACCGCAACTTTCTCACAATAATGCATCTTAACTACACAGAAAATGCTTTTCTTTTTCCAGATGAACCGGAACTGTTTGGGGTTTCCCACTTCGTGCTGCGTTACATTCGTTTTCTGGTTTCTGTAGTTTTTTTATTAGGGTTTTTCCGTTTGCCGACAAATTTTTTCACTCTGCAAAATTTTCCGCTGCATATAAAAAGCAGGCAATTCAATAAACAAATTGGTACATTTAATTATACTTGGTTTTTATTTTTACATATTTTAAAATCTAAAAAAATCGGGAATATATTTTTAATAAATATATATATATCGTTGCCTTTAAAAGAGCCTCCTATGTTATTTCTTCAATATCGAGCGGGGTGTGGACAGCAATGATAAATTAAGCTTTCTTAACGGAAACCGATTTTGGCTTTAGATTTTTTCTTCTTCTCAAAGAAACAAGAAGGTGAATTGATACCTTTGCGATTCATTCTTTAGTCTTTCAAACATTTTCACTAAAATCTTATTATTTTTTTTTTTCTTGCAAATAAATAAATAAATAAATAAATAAATGTTAACACAAATGTACATTTATTAATATTGTATACAAACACATGAAACGTAACACTTCCTCAAATTGAGTTTTTCATCTGTCTCAGCTTGCTCATTACAGCAGATCTACTAAACGTATTATTAGTATCACCAACTACTTTTCTGACTATTGGATCATCTAATCTCATGAATGGATTGAATTTAACTTCATCATCTAATGTAAAACAACCAGTAGTAACTTCATGTGTATCAGCAAACTCTTCTAATTTATCAAATGATTTATTTTCACCAATATCCTTATAAACGGCTTTACGAACAAATTTAACATTACTCTTTGTGTATTCATGTCCAGGAAAGACTTTTGTTGAAATCCAATTTGGTTCACCAACACCTTCTAAAATTCTTTTATTCAATGCAACATCCATTTCTTCACCATTTCCTTCAAAAAATCTTCCACATCCTGCTGTAAATAGCGTATCACCAGTAAATATGCATTGTTCATTACTTTCAGTATCTTTTACATAATAGCAAACAGAATCTTTCGTATGACAAGGTGTTCTGATACAAACAACATCCAAATTCCCAAGCTTATACAAATCTAAATGTTTTGGTATTTCATCAGCACCTGGTGATGTCTTGGATCCTGCAATTATCTTAACTACATTAATATTACCAATCATCTTTAACTCATTAACCATATTAATATTACCATCCGCATGATCATAATGATGATGCGTATTTACAACAGCTTCAATACTTTTCAATTCATTTTCACTCAAATAAGGTAAGACTTCTAAGGTTTCAGCTGGATCAATAATCCATGATCTTCGCTTATCTTGAGTACTTAATAAATAACTATAATTAACGCCACCAGTGGCCCATCTCATTTTAATTGGCTTAACATGCATCTTTCTTACAAAAGTTTTTATCATAAAAATACAAATTTGTAAAAAAAACTAATATTTATTAAACTGAATGGAAAAACGATCTACATTTTTATTTTCTATATTTTTTTTTTATTTTTTTCATTTTTTAAATTTAAATCCCTTACTTAACCTTCTCAAAATAATTATCAAGTTTTCTTAGGGTAACTAACCACCAAACCATTCGACACGTATTAAAAAAAAAAAAAACACGATCGTTTCAGTTTCGTTTCTTTATAGTTTACATTTAAATATATAATAATTTTTTTTACATACCTGGAAATATATGTGTAAGAATTTCAAACATTCTTTTTTTTTTTTTTTTTTTTCATGCACTTGAACTTTTATATCCACCATTCTTACTTAAGTTAACGTTTAAATTCTTCAAATTTACTTCTAATTTTAAACGTTGTAATTCTTGCCAGCGTGCCAGTTGTGCTTGTTTATGTAATTCAAATCCAAAAATTTTTGGAACGTATCTCTTAGTTGGATGTCTTGGTACTAATTCCGGGAACGCCTGTAAAAACATACCTGGAAAACTAGTACCAAAATATGCACCATCAATAGAATTGTGTCTAGCAGATTTTGGTACGTATAAATCTTCACAGGATGGACAATATAATTTTACACAATCCTTACCTGGAATATCGTGTAATCCAACGGGTAACAAAGGTTGGAAATTACAATACACTCTTGGACATCTACCAAAATCAGCATCCTTGTATTTAGCTAACATTTTTTGTAAACCTTTAATGGTAATTATATAACGAGCATGAATTAACCCATAAAATTTACGAGCATCATTCTCTAATTGTTCCAAACGAGCATGTGACATATTTTCTAAAGCGGTTTCATCTAAATCATCAACAATGTACTGAACTACTTGTGTCAACTTAGATGTTGTCTTCTGTAAATTAATTAAATTAAAACGATCTGTAATATATTCTGGGTCTACATCACAAAAATATTCATGTCCCTTTTTACCTAAAAATAAATCAATCCACATCTCAACATATTCTGAAGAGTCAGTAGCATCATCATCTACCATAGCGCTATCAATTAGTTCTCCTGTTCTTGTATCAGCCATTTAAATATATATGTATGTGTATATATATATATTTTTTTCTTGCAAATTTATTTTTAATTATATTACTTTGTTAATAACGTCTCAAATATGTAAAGTCGTAATATCCAATAACAAACTCTATATAAAAAAAAAAAGAAAAAAAAAAATTCTATCTTTTATTAACAATTAAATTAAAACGTTTCTCGTCTTTAATAACAAGGTGACTTTTTTAACAATTTTATTCTATCCAAATTTATATTTTATTGTTGCTATCAATGATCCAAAGCACATTTATTTTTTAATTTTTTTTTTTCGTTCGTTCTGTTGAAAAATAAAAAACATATGTGAAAAAAAAAAAAAAAAATATAAACAATCATTGTTTTTGCTTTAAACAGACCCTAAACAAAACACACAAAAGACAAAAAAGAAAAAAAAAGAATAGAACATTTAAGTAATTTTTTAAATGAGACTGCTGAAGTATCCTTTAGAAGTAGAAGCAACGAAACTGAATGCATTGACTAGCATTAATGGAAAGATACTATTGTTGTCCGGAAGCGGTCACGTGATTATCTGGTCGCAACAACATTTAATAGATACAGCATTTGATAAACTGTTAATCAAGGATCTTTCAAGAGAAGATGTATTCAAGGTTAATTTTACTGGGAAGTATGAAGAAGAAGCATTTTTTATTATGGGATTAGAAAAATTTTTGTTTGTTGGAACGGAGCATCAATTGATGAAAATTTCTAATTGGAGTGATGCTAATGAAAGAAAATTTGAAGATTTTTTCAACTGTGAATCACCATGTACTATAACTGATATTAAGTTTGATAAAGTGAAAAATATTATTTTTGTTCTTTGTAGTAATCCAAATAAGGTTTTAGTTTTCAATGCTCAATCTAATGAAAAATTAATTGAAATTGAATTGGATAAAAATACTAAACCTGTAACAGCAATAATGGATCCAACTGGCAACACATTTACAACTTTTTGTTCTGATAGATCCATCTTAGTTTATCAGTACAACGATCGTGGTGCTTACAAATTAATAAATAGGTTAAATCAATTTGTTCAAGTAAATCCATTACATTATAAGATTAACATGCCCCCTCAAGGAAATTATTTGCCAGTTATAAATTCCGTGAAAAGTACATCATCTACAAGCATTACAACGACTGTTCTCTTGGATAAAAATAATGATTATAAAATAGCAAATACTATTGTTTCACCCGCATCAAGTTCATGTAAAGTTTTAGTATATTCACCTTCAGTATATGAAAAAGTCAATACAAAGAAAAATACAAAAACTAGATATAATCTTTTAGCTACTTCTGGAAGTACAGATGGTACAATTTTAGTTTGGAATAGTAAAAGAATGAAACCTCTTTTTAACGCTTTACAAGTTTCCGAGACAGCAATTAATGATATGATATGGTCTGATGATGGATTAACGCTTTTTGCTATTTCAAATGATAATATTTTATATACTTTTGCATTTCAACCAGTAGATTTAGGTTCTAGATTAAATAATGAAGAAATAATGCTTTTGCAAAAGGAAAATAAACAAATAATACCTTTACCTGAACCTGAAATTAAAGAAGAACCTAAAAAAATTGAATTTAAAAATGAAGAAATTAATAAAAATGATAATTTATTATCACAACCAAATGAAAAAAATGTGAATGATACTAGCACGCTTACAAAAAAATTAACAAAGAAAAAAAATTTATTAAACAGTAGTAATTCAAATAAATCGTTAAATTCCAATTCACCAAAGGCTGTTCAAGGTAGTACTAGTATGGAGTTTAATCCACCACAATATGCGGTTCCAAAGGATTTAAAGAGAAAACCAAAAGAAGATTCTATTAATGAAACTTCTGTATCACAAAAGAAAGTTAAACGTGATTTGGAACCAATGGATTTTCTTGATACTGGTTTAATTTTACCAAACGTATCATTTTCAAAAATTAGATTGGCTACACCAAAGATTCGTTTAAATTTTAATTATTCACCACCAAATAATAAAAATTTTATAATGAAAATTAAAAATGGTTCTGGGAATGAACAAAAACCCACGATAATTTCTTTAATTTCAAAAACTACAAAACAAGAAAATCAACTTTTTGAAGATTTTACACCAAAATTTATTACATTATGTACTGCTGGTACATTTTTTTGGGCTTGTTGTTCTGAAGATGGTATAATATATGTTTATTCTGATTCAGGTAAGAAGATACTTCCTCCAATGATTTTAGGTGTACCAATAAGTTTTTTAGAGGCAAGTGATAAGTATCTTTTATGTATTAGTAGTATTGGTGAATTATATTGCTGGAATATTGATAAAGAAAAGTTAGAATTTCCAGTGAATTCAGTTTTTCCAATATTAAATCCATCTATTAGATATTCAGATGATATTTTAACAAGAGCGGAAAATATTACGATGTGTGCAGTAACTAAAAATGGTATTCCTTTAATTACCTTAAGTAATGGTGATGGTTATATGTTTGATAAAGAAATGGAAACATGGTTATTAATTAGTGATAGTTGGTGGGCTTATGGATCTCAATATTGGGATATGACAAATTCATCAATTTTAAATAATAATAATAGTAGTAGTAGTAGTAATATTAATAATGATTTTGATGAAAATGATAAGACTAGTAAATTTTGGAATTCTAATGATGTTCAAATTTTAATTGAAGATGTTAGGACTGATTCTAAAAGTATAGTAAATTATTTAGAAAGAAGGACTAATGATGAATTAAATCGTAAAGGCCGAATTAAAAATTTACAAAGATTTGCTAGAGCAATTTTAATGAAAGAAGGTTTTGAAAATATGGAAGAAATTGTAACATTATCACATTTAGAGAATAGATTGTTAGTATGTTTAAAATTAGAAGAAACCAATGATTTTGCTAAATTACTTGTAGTATATTGTATTAGATTAAGTGAATTGGGTTATACTGATCGTTTAGATGATATACTTCAATGGTTATATAATAATGGAGAATTTGAAAATAATAAATTAGCTGGAAGATTAAGAAAAGATTTATTAAAAGATGTATTATTAGCATGTGCAAATATTCGTCATGTTCAAAGAATAACTAATAAGTATGCATCAGCCATAGGGTTATTTCAAGAGACTTTATAAAGGCAAGAACAACAACAACAATAAAACAATAGATGAATTAAATATTTACAAATGTATAAATTTAAAAGAATAATAATATATATATATACGTTTTATTTTCAAAGTTTATAAACGTTTTCATTACTCCAACCTTTTTCTTTTAATAAACCTCCAATTGAACCTTGTGAAAGATCATTTTTTTGACCTGCGATTGTTGTTATATAAGCATCGGGACCACAAACTAAGGAACAAAAATTATTATTATTATTAAATGATAAATTATTAGAATTTTTTGGTATAATTTTTTTAAAATCATTTAATGAATAAGAATTAATTTGTGGGAAAATTTTTGAATTTTTGGAAGTATTTAAATTTAATAAACAGTCATATAAAGGACCTAATTCTTTAATGTTATTACATGAATTAAAGATGTTAAAATTACCTGAATATGTATTACTATTATTTAATAAAATTTGTAATGCTATTACGATACCTGTTCCTGCTGTGAAAAAATTTAAATTATTTATATTATCATTAATTTCATAATCTATGAAAGGACCTCTTAATTCTAGTATATAATTTAAAGGCAAATTTTTTAACCATCTTGCTAATTCACCATTATCATAATTTTTAATATAAAATAATAATTTACCATTGTTAAAATCATTATTTTTAATATCTAAACTTTTTAAATGTGAAATATTATTATTTGAATCTGTATTTAATTTTAATGGTAATGGAGTATAATTTCTAACGATCATAATTTCTGGTTGTTTAATTTGAACTGACCATAATTTTTTTGATGTTAATAGAGACCAAATATTAACTTTTTGTTGTAAAATTGGAGTTAATTCCATTAAGAAATGATTTGAATCTATTAAAATTTTTTTGGAAATGGTATATTTTGTAAAATACAATGGATTAAGTTCAGTTGGATGATTTTTTCCATGATTTAAATTATTATAATGTTTATAAATTAAAGTTGATGTTGCAGTGAAAGATGTAAGGATTAAACTCCATTTTTTCCAATTTAATTTTTTAGATGAATTATATGAATGAAGTGTAAAGAATTTATTCTTCAGTATCATTATATATTATTCTTTAGATTAGGAAAAAAAGAAGAAAGGGAGTCTTGATAGTTGATATTTTTATGTTTTTATGTTGTTT
Source organism: Jamesozyma hellenica (assembly GCA_030571615.1). Classification (NCBI taxonomy): domain Eukaryota; kingdom Fungi; phylum Ascomycota; class Saccharomycetes; order Saccharomycetales; family Saccharomycetaceae; genus Jamesozyma; species Jamesozyma hellenica. The sequence continues at coordinate 87,905 of JAJLYD010000007.1, read as the reverse complement.
TGTTGTTGTTGTTTTTTTTTCAAATATAATTTTTCGTATCATCGGTTGTTTTTCTATATATTTAAACGTTAAACGGTAAGTGAAAAAAGAAAATGGGTATTTAATTGGTATTGTAAATATATTTATGTAAATGAAAAAAAAAATATTAACTGAATATGATTAGAAGTAAAAATAATAGCATTATGGATAAGATGAGCAAAAGGTAAAGACACCATTTATTTGATTTTTTCTGGTAATTCATTGCTTTATTTAATTCATTTGATGCCATATTGGTATTATCTGAATATGAATATATATTTGCTTCTATATTATCGACTAGTATACCTTGTTGTTGTACCACGTTACTTAGATCGTTAAATATTTCGTTCAAATCATTGATACCTGTTTGAATGTTAGTAATTTCTTGATCTCTTTGTTGAATTAAATTTTGTTGGTAGGTGAATTCTTCGTTATTAATTGGGTCTCTTTCAATTACCATTTGAGTTTGGTTAGCATTATTGGGAGTTTTTTGTTGTTGTTGTTGTTGTTGTTGTTGTTGTTGTTGTTGCTGTTGCTGTTGCTGTTCTTCTTCTTGTTGTATTAATAAGTTGTTACTGTTTAATGATTTTTTTGCAATATCGTTAATTTCTGCAATTGTATTTTTATAATTTAACTGAGTATTTTTAAATTCTTGAATTGAATATCGTACATCTCTATTTAGTTTTTCTCTTGCTATTATTTGAGTCTTGTCCAATGAAGAGTCCTGTAGGTTATTTATCTTTTGAATGATAGTGTTTACGTTTGAAATATACTGTGTGATGGATTTTGTCTTTGACATTGATTTTTTGTCTATCTTGTCTACTACGTTGGCGTTGACGTTAGCTTTTGAGATGAACGATTTCAAACTGGAGATGAATTGTTGCAAAGTACCTATCTGGCCATTGATTTCGAACAGCTGTGCAGAGATGTCGTCTTTGAGCTTGTCAAACTCCGGAGAGTCAGAGAACCCTTGGTGGGAGGTGCTGCTGTGGCAGTCTTGATCTTGTTGTTCTTCGTCTGAGAAAAACGGTGTCATGATGGGGGTGGCAGCCAAGTAAAGTGAAGTGAAGTGAAGTAAAGTGAAGTGGATACGATACGATACGATACGATGTGAAGTGAAGTGAAGTGAAGTGAAGACGATGGGAACCACCGCTGCAAATGCTTTTAAACACCAAAAAGTTGACGGTGTCTGTTACCCGCCCGGCCGGCAAAGACCGCGTCGAATTTGAAAAGTCGCAAACAAGAAAATTCGATTGTTTTAATTGAAATCAAATCGTTGAACTTGGAACAGAGTTGCTGTACTTTGGCTTTGGCTTGCTCGAGTGAAAAGAAAAGCATGAGTCTGGCAAGGATGAGCCACGAGCAACAAAACAGCGAAACTGCCACTGCCCCTGCCACTACCAAGAAATCGCGGAACTTTCGCAGGTCTCAAGGCCCTCAAACTAACTCAAACAAGAACCGTAAAAACAACAGCAACAGCAACAGCAACAGCTCTCACGAAGATTCTCAACACGATGATAACCATGTTTGTGTCATTTGTGCCGAACCATTGCATTACGTAGCCGTCACAACTTGTAACCACGTCGTCTGTGATAAATGTTCCTTTAGACAGTTAGCTTTATACGACAAAAAAAATTGTTTGGTCTGCAGAACTGAAATTAATGAGATTATCTTTGCAACAATTAAAGAATCAACCTTATATAATAACGATTATTCAAAATTATATCAAAAGTTCAACAATAACTTTTCAAAATACACTAAAGATAACGGTAAATTCCAATTTATTAATTTTACATCAGATAAAATTATGAATAATATCTTAAACCTATTAAAATTTAATTGTCAAATTTGTAAAGATAATAATGAAAATTTTAATAATTTTAAAAAATTAAATGATCATTATAAAAATGATCATAATAAATTTATTTGTATGATTTGTTCAGAATTTAAACATGCTTTCCCATTCGAATTAAAAATTTATACTCAAAATCAATTGAAAAATCATCAATCAAAAGGTAACGATTCACAAGGTTTTAAAGGTCATCCCTTATGTGCTTTTTGTAATGGTAAAAGATTTTATTCAGATGATGAATTATATTTACATATGAGAGAAAAACATGAAAAATGTCACATTTGTGATAAAATTGATCATAATAATCCACAATATTTTAAAGATTATAATCAATTATTTAAACATTTTAAACATTATCATTACGTTTGTACAGTTCCAACTTGTTTAGAAATGAAATTCGTTGTATTTAAAGATGAATTAGAATTACAAGCTCATATTTTACAAGAACATGGTAATATAATTAAAGGTAAACCAAAATTTTTCCAATCAGAATTATCAACTTTTATATCAACACCATCAAGAGTTATTAATGAATCAAATAATTTTAATAATCAAAATTTGAATAGTTTACCTTCTTTAAACAATAATAATAATATACAACTTTCTAAAGAAACTGTACAAATGAAACGTTTAAGATTAGATGAAAGAGCTAAACATTATTTAAATAATAATTTAGATAAATATAATCAATTTATTGCATTAAATGAAGGCTATAAAAATAATAATTTATCATCAAATGATTTAATTAATAAATATAAAAAACTTTTCACATCACCACAATCTGATATTTATTTATTAATTAGAAATTTATCTGAAACTTATTCACATAATTCAAATAAATTTAAAGAATTAAATTCCATTTATTTAGCAAACGAAGAAAGATTGAAAAGACAATCATCAAATAATAATTTACCGTCTTTATCAAATGATAATTCTTATTCTGTTTCAATTATTTCTGGTACATGGGGTAATAATAATAATAATAATAATAATAAAAGTAACATTCAATCTAATACTTCAAATTCAAGATCATCAATTAGAAATTTACCAAGTTTACCAACACATTCTCCTAATCATGATCCTTTTTCAAATCCATATAAAATTAAAACTTTTAAAAATTTGAAAAAAAATACAACTAATTCAAATTTATCAATTTCTTCTTTACCAAGACAAACATCAACTAATAAAACAAATAATTTAGTAAATTTTAATCAAACATATTTAGATTCTAAAAAACAGTCATCATCTTTAACCTTCTCCTCTCCATCATCATCATCATCATCATCGTCATTATCATTATCATCTTTAAATTATACAAATTCAAGACCATCTTTAAATAATAATAAGAAAAAAAATATGTTGGCAGATTTAGATTTACCATCATTACCAAAACCAAAACCAAAAGTTTATATACCGCCAGTTAAGAAAACAGTCTTACCTGATCCGAAACAATGGGGTAAAACAAATGATAACAATAATGATATCGATAATGATTTATTCAATTTAAATATTAATAAAAATGGTAATGGTAAGAAAAAAAATAAACAAAAACAATTATTATTTCATATAGGTATTTAATATTTAATATTTAATATTTTAAATGCATAAATAAATAAATAAATAAAAAAAAAAAAAGAAAAAAATAATAAGCAAGTTTTAATTTGGATATCAATTTATAAATATGTAATATTATAATAATTAATCTTTTTTTTTTGTTTTTATTTTATTCTTTATAAAAAAAAAAATGTTTAAACATTTTCATTTTTTCAAAAATCATAAGAAAAAAAAAAAATCCAAATAAAAAAATATAAATTATTTAAGGATAACAAGAAATACATTCATTTCCTTTTTATAAAAAACAATAAAAAGAAGAGAAAAAAAACTATGTCTAAAGATATTGATAAAATAGAAGAATTATGTTCACAATTTGATAAAACTTTAAAAGTTCAAATTGAACCAAAACTTTACAATCAATCAATCGATATAATCTTTAATAATATAAATAATGAAAAAAATTTAAAGCTATGGCCAATTGACAAAATTGAAGAAATTTTAAATAGATCTTACCAAGATCATTCCGAGACTAGAAATTATTTATCTGATACAATAAAAAAAGATATTTCAAAATCATTAAATTTATTTGAAAATTTATCAACAACTAAATCCGTTCATGTATTAGTTGGATCTTTTAATAATGATAAAGATTCTTTAATTTTAATTAATGAAATTCATAAGAAAATGAAAAATTTTAATGAAAATAATGATGAAAATTATCATTTTATTTTAAGTTGTATTGTTCAAATGTTAAATAAGTTTGAATATAATTTTAATGATTTAAAATGGTTAATTAAAGAATTATCTTTAAAGATTAATCTTAATGATGATATTAAACCAATGATTTTAATTATATTTAATCAATTAAATTTATCATTTAATGAAAATTTTGAAACCACTTTTTTAAAATTTATTGATAGTTTGATTATTGAAGCTGAATCTGAAATGAAAATAAATGGAATCGATCCAATTTTAATTATTATTGAAATTTTAAAAGAATTATATCCTGCATTAACTACGTTATGTTCATCCATTATATTAGATGAAAAATTAGATAAATTAATTACACATAAATTATCAAAAATTAAAGAAGATGAAATCTTTATTAAAAATTTATTAAATTTATTATCTATTGCATGTATTGATGAAAATATTAGAGCTTATATTTCTGAAAATTATATTTCTATCTTAGAAAAATCATTATTTAATAAAAATTATGAAATTTATTCAGCTTTAGTATTAATTAAAACTTGGTCATTTACAAAATTGAAAAATATTGATATTGAAAAACTAGGGAAAATATTAATTTGTCATTTTTTGGAAAATTATGAAAATTTTTCAGGCAATGATCTAGATGTTTCTATAGAAGGTTTAGCTTATTTAAGTTTAAAACCTTCAATAAAAAATTTATTAAGAAATGATAAAAAATTTTTATCTTGTATTATTAAATTTATTGAAAAAACTCACAAAGATGAACATTTATATGGAATCTTAATAATTTTAGCAAATTTAAGTAGTTTCCCCGATGATTCTAATGAAGCTCATAAATCAATTAGTGAATTGAAAAATTATTCTGATTTGAAAAATCCTGAAAAAATAATAAAACAAGATAAACAAACTATTATTGACTTTAATGAAACTTATTTATTAAATACTGAGATATTATCTAAACTTAACAAAAGTTTTACAGAAATTACTCACGGATCAAAACAACAATTGGTTAGAATCATTTATAATGTTACCAGGGAAAGAAAATGTATTCCCAAATGTATTGAACAAGGTAGTACAACGACTATTTTAAAATATTTAGTCGGAATAGCACATATTACAGAAGTTAATGAAAAAAATAATCTTCAAATGTCTAAAATATCTAATGAAAATATTAATATTAAGATACTTGCTTTGAGATCTTTAACAAAAATATTGATTTATACCGATCCATCTTTGATTTTTAATAAATATTCTCCTGTAAATTCACTTCCATTTTTATTTGATTTATTACCTATAATTGATTATAAAAAATTAAACGAAGAAGAGAAAAGAGAAGATTCAAATATTTTTTTAAATAATAATGAACAATTGACTTTAACTGATGAAGTAGAAAGTTTGTTAGCTTTAACAAATTTAGCATCTCTTAGTGGATCAGATGGTGAAGATGTTTGTAAAAGGTTGGTAACTACACCAAAGTATTGGGATACAATTGAAAATTTAATGCTAGATGATAATGTCATGGTACAAAGATGTACATTAGAATTAATTTCAAATTTAATGAATTTTCCATTATATCTTGCCACTAAATTTTTCAATTTTGATAATTCGAAAAGTTTAAAGAATTTTGATATATTAGTCAAATTATTATTATTAAATGATGTAAAATCACAAAGAGCGGTAGCTGCAATTTTTGCAAACATTGCAAACACTGTACCATTTATTAGTAAAGAATTATTAAAAAAAGATGAATTAATTAAAAATTGTATTGTGGTATTTGCAGATCAAATGGATGATGTTGATTTAAGGCAAAGGCTTATAATGTTATTCTATGCATTGTTTGAGTTAGGTGCGCAATTATCAGATTCATCCAAGACAGATTTTCAAAATATTTTAAAACTTGAAGAATGTAAGAAATTAAAAGAAGCTTTAAAAATTGCAATGACAAGAGCAGATACAGATCCAGAATATGGTGAAGTAATTCCTTTACTTTTACAATCTTTAAGCATTGCCTGATAATACTCAAATTCTTTTTTGCTTTGTATCTGTTTTTCTAAGTGAAGAATTATATACCAAGTATATAGATAATATTTATTGCAAATCTTAATTACCTTGTTACGACTATACGAGCAGTTTCTATCTTTCTCATATACATAAATATAAAGTCTTAACTTTCATCTATCTTAAACTGACGAAAAGAAAGCGTTCCATGGTTTTGTAGCTGCTCACACAATATTGCCAGAAGCTGCAGCATGTAGCAGAACCCTGAATGACTCTGCACAAGCTGTAAGCAAACGATTTTATTATTAAAGCACAAGTCATAGTTTCAGCCCCCTTCACGCATGTGTTTCAAGAAGCAAGTAATTTCAAACTTTACAATGTTGAACCCTCTAAACAGCTTTGATTCTTTGACAACGAAATATTGTTGATTCGTTTGTAGACAATTGACAAAATTTGTAACAAACGAATAAACGAAACACCCGACAAAATACCAAAACAAAGCCAAAAAGGATCAACAAAGCTCCTTTTTTGAAAACTGCCTTTTCACAGCCACTTCAACTCGATTTTCATTTCATTTCTTCATTTTTGTCGTGTGTGTTTTTTTTTTCTTGTCCTTTGAACGAGACAATGGTTCGATAATCACGTATTTGGGTGAGTTATTCTTGTAATACCAGTTGTAATCTCTTGAAACGTATCGTACAGCGACTACAGTTTCTTATTCCTTCATTCTTTTACAAGATAAATGAGTTTCAATTTTATTACAAGATATATATATATATATATATATATATATATAAATAGATAGATGGATATATCGTATATTTATATGTGGCATGCAAATGAACAAAAGCAGTATTTTTGGTTTGTTTAAAATAATATATAGCGAAAGCCTTTGTTAATTGTTTCTAAGGTTTGGATATTAATCAAGATATGTCCTGCACAACTATACCCACCAAAGATAATGTAAATGCTGATTTATCAAATTATCAAAAAGCATGTCAACAAGGGAACCTTCCAAAAGTACAATCAATGATTGACTCAGGTACAATTAATATTAATAATGATTATAATGAATCAGATAAAATTACAGGACTTCATTGGGCAGCAATGAATAATCGATTAAGTGTAGTAGCATACTTATTGTCAAAAGGTGCAGATATTGATTCCAAAATTGCTAAGAAAAACTCAAACTTTTCAAATATGACTCCATTACAGTTGGCAACAAAATATGGTTATGCATATATTACAGATTATTTAATTCGAAATGGTGCAAATGTAACTGTATTAGATGGAAAAAATCGTAATTTATTACATCTTGCTGTAACAAGTTCAAATGTAATGATTACACTTTATGTTCTTTTTTTCATTGTGGATCCCGTATATGGATTACAATTCAACGTTGATCAAAAAGATTCTAAAGGAAGAACTCCATTACATTACGCAGCGTATCAAGGTGATTCTTTAACAGTTTTAACTTTATTAAAATATGGAGCTAATTATCTTATTACTGACAATGAAGGTTTCACTCCTTTACATTTTGCAGCAATTAAAGGTGATAAAAATTCAATTAAATATTTAATCAAGTATGGTGCCAATATAAACATACAAACAATTGGGGGAAAAGATTGCTTCCAATTATCAAATGAATTTGGTACAATGGAAAATTTTATTGATGCTTTAAAAATTTGTAACTTTGATCAAAATGGTTTAAAGATTAGAACATATATAAAAAATGAAAAGTTTGGGAAATTTCTAACGTTTTGCTCTCCTTCTATACTCAGCTTAACATTCTTTAAGTTATTTCATCTCTTTGGAATCTTTCAAGCAATATTATTGGTTTTATTGCTTTTGAAATTTACATTTTTTCTGTTAAACAAATTTATTATTCCCTCTTATTCAAATTTTAAAAACCAGAAAAAGGCATTAATTAAATCCCCATTTTTATCTGGCACTTTATTTGCCAATATGTGTTTCATTTTTTATTTATGGTTAAATATTTTCAAAGTAACAAGAAAAAATTTAAAAACCATTCATTTAATTTTTTTCATATTTTTTTCATTAACTTTTTACCACTTCATTAATTTACAATTATCTGATCCAGGAAATATTCCAAAAGAAAATGATTATAATAAAATAAGATTAACATTTAGAAATTTAATATCTATTGGTGAATTTAATACCAACTCTTTTTGTTTAAGGACATGGGTAAGAAAACCTTTACGTTGTAAATATTCTTCAACAAGTAATAAATTAGTGTCTAGATACGATCATTATTGTCCCATAGTTAATAATGATATTGCTTTAAAAAATTACAAGAAATTTGTTTATTTTTTATTACTTTTAAATGCAACTATTATTAACTTTATTGTATTGTGTTTTAAATATCTTCAAACGGTTAGCACATGTAGTGTTGAAAGACACTGGATACTAACTTTTCTTAAATCAATTCTTCATTGGTATCAAATGGATCCAATAATTTTTACATTCAGTATTATATGTGGTTTTGAAATAATACATATCACAAATGCAATTATACTGGAATCTTATAAGATAATTAAAGGTCTTACCAAATATGAAATTGATTTTTTAGTTCATCTTTATAGAAAGGGCACAGTGTCATATAATAAACCATTTGTTCTTACCGATTATTTCAATACCAAAAATGAAGGATTAATATTATTTAGTGACGATGATTCAACGAGTATTTCAAGTGATGGTAGTAGCGTATGCAAAATAATAACAAATATAATATCCATGAAATTACATACTTCAAGAAATTTTGAAGAGAAAAAATCCAATTGGATTTTTAAACTTGTTGGATTTTCCAACTGGACAATTATTAAAGAAAGTTACTTAGAAATTGAAGCAAATAAGGGATACAATTTCCCAAATGGACTTCTTTACCCAACAAAATATGGTATTTTTAGTAACATTAGAGATTTTTTAATAACAAGCAATAAACAGTTGTTTATTTGGACGCGATTATTTAGTTTTCCAAAAGATTCTAAAGCATTATTACACGGGACAGAAGTTGACTATTTCCATTTATATGAGATGCCATTCATACCTATGGGAAACGGTACCAAATATTATAGTACGTCAGCATCGAAGCTCGTTTAAACTGAATCAATATATATATTGTCAATTTTTTCAATTATAATTTTTAAATTAGCATATTTTAAATATTTTCATTCATTGAAATTTCATTTTTTTTCTATTTTAATAAATTAAATCGCGTTCATTTTTGTGACGCGTTTATTTTACGCGAATACGTGAAAATATTATAAAAAAAATTTATTCTCGATGGTTTGCATTTAAAAGGAAAAAAAAATATTAAGTATATATGTTTGTGATTAAATCTTTGAATTCATTAGAAAAACTTTGTAACTACGAGTATTTATGGAATTATGGGAATTCAAGGTCTATTACCTCAATTGAAGCCAATTCAAAACCCTGTATCTCTTAGACGTTATGAGGGACAAACTTTAGCTATCGATGGATATGCTTGGCTTCATCGAGCTTCATGCTCTTGTGCATTTGAATTAGTTATGTCAAAACCTACTGAGAAATATTTACAATTTTTTATTAAAAAATTTGCAATGTTGAGAACTTTTAATATTAAACCATATTTAGTTTTTGATGGTGATGGTATTCCAGTTAAGAAAGGTACCGAAACAAAAAGACGTGAAAAAAGATTAGAGAATAAAGCTATAGCTGAACGTTTATGGAAATCTGGAGAAAAGAAAAATGCAATGGATTATTTTCAAAAATGTGTAGATGTAACTCCGGAGATGGCAAAATGTGTCATTGATTATTGTAAAAATAATGCTATTAAATATGTTGTAGCACCATTTGAAGCTGATTCTCAAATGGTTTATTTGGAAAGACAAGGTTTAGTTGATGGTATTCTTTCTGAAGATTCAGATTTATTAATTTTTGGTTGTCGTAAATTAATTACTAAATTAAATGATTTTGGTGAATGTGTTGAGATTTGTAAAGATGATTTTAAATGTTTACCAAGAAAATTTCCACTTGGATTAATGTCAGATCAAGAGATAAGAACCATGGTATGTTTATCTGGATGTGATTATACTAACGGTATTCCAAGAATTGGATTAATGAAAGCTGTAAAATTAGTTTATGGATTGAAAAATATGGATCGTATATTGCTTCATATTCAAAGAGAAGGTAAATTAAAAATTCCAGAAAATTTTTTTGAAGAGTATGAGTTAGCAAATTATGCATTTCAATTTCAAAGAGTCTTTTGTCCATTAAGGAAAAAAATTGTAACATTAAATGAAATTTCCAAAATTGAATTAAGTTCTGAAATTTGTAAAAAAAAAATTTTAAAATGTATTGGTTCTGTTATTGATATTAAAGATAAGAAAAAACAATTTATATTAGAAGATTGTTTAATTGATCATTCTTTGCATTATAGAATTTCTCTTGGTGAACTTAATCCATATGATTTTAATAAACCATTAATAAATAGAGAACATAAATTACAATTAATTTCTAAATCTGAAGGTATTATTAATAAACCTACAAATACGATTAAATCGATTGATAATTTTTTTGAAACAAATTCAAACGGTTTTAATAAAAATTTGTTTGCAAGAAGTCATACTTTTGGTGAAATAGACGAAATTAAATTACAACTTAAAAGGCAAGATACAATTGTTGATAAAGTTATGAAAAGGAGGAAACTTTCCAAAAGTATTGAAAGTATGGAACTTGGTGATAGTAGTAGTAGTAGTAGTAAATTTTTTCCAAAAAATAAAGATATGATAAAGAGGGGAAGAAATATTGAAAATTTTAAAGATGAAACGTTTCAAGAAAGTATTGAAAATTTTAAAGATGAAACATCTCAAGAAAATATTGAAACGGAAATACCAGAATCTCAAGTTCCTACTGAACTTCCTAGTTCATTTGTAATGGAAGATGAAAATATTATTAATGTAAATAAAGATAATAATATTTTAATATTTAATGATGATGAATCATATAATGATGATTCTGATAGTTTAAGTGAATTAGAAGAATATGAAAATGTTTTAAATATTAAAAAAAATGATATTAATAAATATGATAATGAAAAAAATATAATAAATATGAGAATACCAAATTTTTTACAAAAATTTAGTTATTCTTATTCATCATTGAAAAAAGATGTATTAATTGAAAAATCAATAAATATAAATGATGAAAAAAAAAATGAAATTTTATTAAATAATGGTATTATTAAGACTAAAAATTTTAAAAATTCGAATAAATTAATTACTAGACATTCTAGTAATAATATAATATTAAATGTAAGAAATGATAAATCGAAAAAAAATTCATTTTCAATGAATAATGAAAGTCGACCAGCAAAGAGATCAATTTCTTTACTTTCACAATATGTATATAAAGGTAAATAAATGAATGAATAAATAAATAAATAAATGATTGATTGATTGTTTGATTGATTGATTGTTTGTTTGTTTGTTTTTGTTTGTTTTTGTTTTATTTGTTTATAATGTTATTTTCATTTGAATTTAAATTTAAATCGAATGATGATGATGATTGAACTAAATATAAAGAACTTTTCAATGAATTTAAATCATTTAAATTATTTGATTTTAAAAAAATTTGATTATTATTATTATTATTATTATTTAAAAAAATATTTTTATTATTAATTTTTCTACCAATAATTTTTTTTTTATTTAAATCAATTTCTTTTTTTTTTAATAAACCAATTAAATTCCAAATACTAATTGTAATTAATAATTTAAATAAATTAAGTAAATTAAATTTCCATTTAAATTGAAATTGTTTAAAAAAAGTTAAATAAGTATCAAAAATTAAATGAAAAATGAATAAAATAAAATTTAATAATAAAAATGGTAAAATATTATTATAATTATTCCAAAAAATTGAAAAAAAATTTTTTAAATTTAAATTTTTTTCAATTAAAATAAATTCAAAATTTGAAATAATAAATGATGAAGTTAAAAAAAAGAATAATAAAAAAATTGCAAAAAAATTAATTATTTTATAAAAATTTTGTAAAATAAAAGAATTTTTCCATTGAATTATTGTTGATAAAATGATATCAATTATTGATATTATAAAATAAGATATGATAATTAATTTATTTTTAAAAAAAAAAATATTTTTAGTAGTAGTGGTGGTTATGTTAGTAGTAGTTTTATTATTATTATTATTATTATTATTATTATTAAACATGAAAAAAATAATATAAGACCAATTAAAATTTGTTAAAATATTAAAAATAATTTGTAAAATTTTAAAAAAATTTGAATTATTTAATAAATTATCATATAATTGAGCATCTTGTAAATTAATAATAAATTGAGGTTCAATAAATTTATGAGTACTTATTTTAATGAAAATAATTTGAAAGATTGCGAAAAAGATTACGTAAATTTTAATTAATTTAATTTTATTATTATAATTTTCTTTTGGTAATAGAAAGACTAAGATTAATAATAATATAGATGTAACAGCTATAATTGTATTTGTGAAAACTATTATGAATAGACTATTTCTAAAATGATCTTTAATTAAAAAATCATTTAAATTATTAATAATTAAATTATTTGATAAATTAAAAGATATTTGATTTTGTAAAAAATTTAATGAATTAGTAAAATTATTTGAGCATCTTATTAATAAAGTTGGTAAAGTTAAAGTTAAATTATTTAAAAAGGATGAATTATTTTCATTAATTAAAATTAAATAACCATTTGGTAATAAATTAATGTGACAAAAGTTTGAATATGGTTTTAAGATTGTTTCATTTAAAACAGTTGATAATAATAAAGAATCATTAAAATTTTTTTTTGAAGATGTAATTTGTAAATTATTTCTATCGTTAAATATGTAATTATAATTGGTTTGATTATATGAAGATGAAATTCTTTCAGAAATATTATTATAAGTATAATTATAATTATTTTGTATTTCAGATTGTGAAGTATAGGATACGAGAGTTAAAAGATATTTTAAGAGAAAAATTTTAATGGGAGTTTTCTTCATTATGTTTTAGGTTTTAATTTTGATTATGAACAAGAGTGGATTCGTGCTGTGCTGTGCTGTGCTGTGACGTGACGTAACGTAACGTAGCTTACTGTGTCATGTTATCAATATATGATTTATTGAGTGTGCTGAGTAGATTAAATTAGATTAGATTAGATTAGATTGACTTAGGTTAGGTTGCATGCAAATTTTTTTTTTTTCCTCGAAGCACTGGAAAAAGAAAAAAATAATTTTTTTCGGAAAGTAGGGGCGGCGGCATTCAAAAGAGGAAACGGCTCGAGAAGGAAAGAAAGAGAACGAAACGAGAAAGTGTTGATTTGTTTTTGGTTTGTTTAAATACGAATTTCCGTGAGTGGCGAAATTGCCGGGAAACTCCGATTATTGGGGAAACGGCAACGGCAACGGCAACGGCAACGGAAACGGAAACGGCAACTGCAAATTTTAAATGATGATATAGGTTCAAAAAGACGTTTAGCACAATTATTGCAGCCGATCGGTTGGTCCGGTTCAGCCCGGTCCAGCCCGGTCGCCCCACAACGCAACGCAACGCAAAGCAACGCACCGGTGCAGCGCCGATTAACCGCGCAGCGCACGTTCCCTGAGCGGCTAAACTCGACTCAATCAAACCAAACCAAACCAAACCAAACCAAACCAAACTCCGCCCGAAATGCATTCGTCAAGACAAGCAACAGCGGTCACATAAATAGCGTCAGTTTTGCTTGCTGATCTGATCACTTCCGCTTGCTTGCTTGCTTGCTCGCTTGCTCGCTCACTCCTTCCTTGCTTCGTTCGTTCATTCATCCACACCGCAAACAACAAAAGCATACAAAACTTCCCATGATTTCTTTCCCGCAAGACAACAGCTACATCCCGCTATTGAATAACAATAATACAAAGCTAAACCACACAGTTTTACCCCGCCACCCAATATCACCCTTTAATAACAACCACATATGTAAAAAAAATTATACCTACACCCCAAACATCGTTTTACAACAACAATTCTCACCCATAAAATTAGAACAACAAACAATTAAATTACCAAAAATAGATAATAATAATTTGGATACTTTAACCGATTTCAATTTGACACCCATTTCAAAATCATTCTCATCATCATTCTCATCATCATCATCATCATCATCATCACCATTACTACCTTCTTTTCAAGAATTATCAAAAATTAAAAATAAAAATAAAAATAAAAATAAAATTTCTTTACCTTTAGTAACAATAACAGATTCAATAATTATTAATAAATCAAAACATCCTTCACCCCCATTTAATTCAGATGAAAAATATAATGAAATTGGTCAATTAGTAAGTAAATCAGGTAAATTATTAACCGATACTAAAAGAGCCGCTCAAAATCGTTCGGCTCAAAAAGCATTTAGATTACGTCGTGAAAAATATATTAAAAATTTAGAAATTAAAGCTAAAAGATTCGATTGTTTACTTAAAGAAAATCAATCATTAAAAATTTTATTACAAAATTTACAGAATAATAAAAAAAAAAATTAAGTTTTTAAATCTAACAATCGTTTAAATTCATACATATATACATACATACATAATTTCGCAATCCATCACAAAAAAATGTTTTTTTTTTTTTTTTAAACAAATACATTGTATTTTATTTATTTATTTATTTATATATTTATTTACTAACTAACTCATCTATGACCCGTACGAATAATACCTGCAGCAATTAAAGTTTGAATCTTTTTAAATACTTCAGGATTCTTCATATGTTCTTGTAAAGCAGCTGGATTATTTTGAGCTTGTTGTAAAATACTTTGCATAACAGGATCTTGCATAATTTTTTGAACTTCTGGATCTTTCATAGCTCTTTCATACGTTTGTTCAGGTGTTTCATTAACATCACCAGGTTCAAACCTTTGTTGTGCAGCTTTCATATATAATTGATCAATTTCTCTACTATTAGATCCATTATTAATCTTAGAATCTTTACTTCTAGCTTCATCTAATGTCTCTAATGCACTAGAAAATTCTTTAATTGCAATTTGTGCAGTAGCTTTTCTAATATAAGCTCTAATAAAATTAGAATCTTTTTCAATAGCTTTATCACAATCTTTAATTGCATCAGGAAATGACATTAATTTTGATAAAGCTGCAGCTCTATTAGAATATCCTCTAGCATCTTCTGGTGCTCTTTTAATCATTTCAGTATATGATTTAACTGCATTTGGCCAATCACCTTTAGTAAAAAATTCTTTACCTTCTAAACGAGCTTTTTCAGCTTCTTCAGGATCAATATATGCTTCAGCTTCTTGTTTCTTTAATTCTTTTTCTGTATTTCTTAATTTTGTTAAAATATCAGCTGTTCTATGTTCAGTTAATGATTTTTGATAATATTCAATAGCTTTCTTTAAATCTTTCATCTTTAAATATGAATTACCCATACGAGCAAATGATTTAGCAACAATCTTATAATCAGCTCTTAATTCTCTACCTTGTTCAACAGCTTCATTCAAAGTATTAATAGCAGTTTCATAATCACCTTTTTCAAATTCAGCAGCTGAACGATTATTTAAATAAGTAATATCCTTATTTAATTCCCAAGCTTTATTATATAATTCAATGGCTTCATCAAATTTACGAGCTTTATAAGATTTATTACCTTCAGCTTTAAAATTTTCAGCTTCAATCTTTTGACTATCTTCTTCATCAACTTCCATTGGTTCTGGTTCACTTTCTTGTTTCTTAACTTCTGGTCCCTTTGATTTAATTTCTTCTTTATTAACTTCAGATTCCTTAGTTGACTCCTTTGGCATAGAATTGGATTGACCAAGATCTGGCATATTTAAATCAACACCCATCAAAGTAGCCATAATTGTCATCAATCTTGGATCACTAAATAATTCTTGACCTAAAGCTTGTGGATTAGTTCTATAACCTAATAATTTAGCAACTAATTGTGGATCTTTCATCATTTCCGCAGTCTTTGGATTCTTCTTCAAGTTTTCAATTAAGTTTGGATCAGAAAACAATTTTGTTAAACCAAGATCTGGTTCTGCTTGTCTAGATGCTTGAGTACGTTGAACTTGTTCTAAACCATCTTTGGCAGCTTTATTATTACCGTCTAAATCAAGAGCTTTCTTGTAACTAGATTCAGCTTCATCTAAATCCCCTAAACCAAAGTGTGCTGCACCTTTTCTATTATAACCTTTAGACCATGTTGGATTAATCTTGATACATTCTTCGGCATCGCTTAAAGCATTAGAAAAGTTTTTGGAAGAAGCGTATGAAGCAGATCTATTGGAATAAAGAACATGATTGGGTTGTTCAGATACTTCAATAGCCTTGGTAAATAATTCAATGGCTTTTGGATAATCTTTGGCAGAGAAAGCTGCGTTACCTTGTTGTTTGTATTCGTCAGCCGATAAAGACATTTTTCTTCTGTAATTCAATTATTTAAAATACAATAAAAAAAATAAAAAAAAATCCTAAAATTATATATAATCTTGAGAATCTATACTGAGTATTTTAGTTTATATCTACTTTTTATTCATCAAATTAAAAATATTAAAAAGAAAAAACCTACGTCGAAGCTACCCAACGAAACACGATGCCATTCTCCCTTTGTTTTTTTATATTTTGCGTTTCGCAAATGAAATTTTCAAGTACCCCAAACAATTTTTCTAGAAGATTCTGTAACATGATACGAATAGCATCACGTGCAATCAGAAAAAACTGGTGTCACAAATAAAAAGACGTGTTGAATGTTAAAACGGTATTGAATAAATGCTACTGGGCTGTAATTCCAATTCTTCAGAAATAACAGCATGCGTCTTGAATGAGTCATCTGAGGTCGCGACAAACAATTGCTGTGTACTATTGCAAGCCACTTTTACCACACTATTAGAATCGAACTTTTTAAACTGCTTGATTTTTCTTCTGGTTTCTAGATTCCAAAGTGAAACACAGCCATCTGATCCACCTGTAAACAATTTGTAAGAATTTGGGACAAAAGCTAGTGTATTGACTGGAAACACAAATTGGGTATCAGTTAAATTCATTCGATGACAACGGAAAGCAAACTGTTTATTTTCATCTTGGAAAAACTCCACCGCCACACGTCCATCTATACTACTTATTACATATCCATCACCAAGAGGTGTCACCTTAATATCCCTAATTTGGTATTTTAAAGGGGATTGTATCTCAATACCCGCATCTCCCGCTTCCAAAGGAAACTTGAACCATTTTAATTTACCTCCTGTAGTAGCTACTACAAGTTGTCTTTCATCACAGTCCATAGTTAAAATTTTCGTTCCACTTCCTACAGACAATTTCATAACAACTTCCTCTATCTGTAAATCTATTACAACTAAGGAACCATCCCACGACCCACATATTATACCTTGTCTCCCATCTTCGAACATATATGGAAATATTTTACAAATCCCCAATGACGCAATACCATCATCATCATCATCTGTTTCATTGCCCGCTATTGCTATCAATTCATTAGTTTCCATATCGTATTGTAAAACTTCACCCTGTACACTACCAACGAATATCAATGATCCAATCGCACAACAACAAAGTAGAGGATATTTATGTTTTACAATTCGAATATCCTCGGTTGTCTTACCACCATGACTTGAAGAAATTGGATATGCCGTTATAGATCCATCCCAAGCGGTTATAAAAAGAAATGAGCCATTTGATGGAAGCTCAACAAATATTAAGTCACTAATGTAATCTTTTGGTGTGTTTGGTAATGCAATAGCATCTTCGTAATTATTCTCCATTGTCCATAAGTATAAGATTCAATGATTTGAAAAAAAAAAAAGAAAAAGAAGAAAAAGTGAAAATACTATGGTAATTTTCAAACTTCTTGATTTTTATACAGTTTCTTTTTTATTATTTGCACACATTAAACCATTATTTTTCGTTGTTTTTTTTTGATGTTGTTGTTTTTTTCGATTATGAATTTCGCGAATAGTTAATTCATTCATATTTCCGTACTTATTTCAATCGCTTACAAGATAATATTAATTACCTTTAACATACATAGATGATTATGAAATTTCATATGTTCATTAAATTGTTAAAATGATGCTAATTATATAAAAAACTGTAGTAAAGTTTTATTGGAAAAAAATTGTGACCTAATTATTTTCAAGTTTTTTTATTTGATTAAGTACACGTTTGATCCAATTCATTATGTATTATCTCTTCTCCATTATCCCCAATTATTGTCATTATTCATAGGCGTTTGCTTGTCGAACTTTTTTTTTTTTGTTTCTCAACTCGTTTTGAATTAAGAAACACTATCACAGTTATCATCACCATCAGTATAATTACTATATTGCTCATTCTGCAATAATTTTCTTCTTAACTGATTTAAAGATAATTCTTCATCCAGTTCATTATCATCGGAGTCTGTAGAATTTTTCATAGACGTTTTATGAAGTTTTTTCTTAAATGAATTCTTTTTAGAAGATTTTTTCTTTGGTAATACTTTCAATTCAGGTGTTGTTGGTGGAGACTTCAGACTTTCTGCTTCTTTTTTCCTCTTTTTCTCTTCTAAATTTTTCTTTCTTATTTCACTTGCTTCTCTTTTCAATTGTCTTAATTTATCTATTTGTTTTTGTGTCTTAAAAAAATCAGGTATTTCATCTTCTAAATACTTAACCCAATTATCACAATCATCCCATATTTGATAATCAATGTAACCATGCCAAGTTGAATCACCAACACTAGTTTTATTAATTAAAATTACAATACCACCACGTTCATGAACTTGTTTACTTATCTGTTTGACAACTTTTCTAACACCATCAACTTTTAAACTTGTACCCATTATAATGAAAAAATCCGGTCGTCCTCTAATATCTAAATTAATACCATGAGAAATTAAATCGGTTGATGGATGATTTTCACCGTATAAAACAATATTTGGCCTCAGTATACCTGTATTATCAATTACACGTTTACCTTGTTGAGATCTTTTTATCATAGCTGCTTCACAATTTGGACAAACTGGTAATTCACCTCTTCTAAAAGATCTTGCCCAAAATCTACTCCATTGAAATACATGGAAACATTTAGTACATGTTAAAGAATTTAAGTCCCCATGTAATTGAATGACATCAAAATTTTTCCATTTATTATTTTTTGTTTCATTTTCTGATTTTTTTATCTTGCTTGATAATTCTAAACCTAATAATTCTTCTAAACCATCAATATTTTGTGTATAACAACGTAATAATTTATTTCTATCTTTTAAATGTGCAATAAATTTATGTGTCTTTGTTGGTTTAGCTAATTTACAACTTGAATATAATTTTTCCATAAAAGTTGCCCAAATGGAAATTTTTAATTCATCTCTAAATAAAGAGATGTCAAACATTTCTTTACCTGAACCAATAGTTAAATTTGGATGTTGATTTTTAACAAGATTATAAAGACCATCGGATGATCTAAAATCCGGGATACCTGCGTTGCATGAAATACCGGCACCTGTTAATACTAAAATTTTACGAGATTTACTTAATAATTTATTAATATTTATTAGTGTTTCATTTTCTGAAGTTAGATTTGTTATGTGTGTTATTTTGGTAGTCTTTAAAGTAATATTATCATTATGCAATGGGATGGATTTAGTTCTAATAGCTTTTGGTGCTTGTAAAGATGAATGATTGTCAATATTCAATTTACGTTTTTTATTGATTGTTAATTCTTCTTCATCAAATGAAGAGGATCTGTTTTCATACGACAGGAGTACTGATTTATTAGGGATTGAATTCATTGGTTTTTTCGCAATCATGTTGTTGTTATCTTTTTAATTTGTTTGACAGTTTGATTTCCCAATATTTTCTTTAAAAAAGAAAAAAAAAAAAAAAATAGAAACAATAAAACAACTAGTATTATTCTTTATGTTAGGGGCAACTCTTGTTTTCGTTTTGTTTTTTTTTTTCACTACGTAATGCTCTTATTTAAGCAATTGTCACTTAATTTATTTGCAATATATTGTGTATAATAATGCAGAAAGTTCTTTGCACCAGTTCTATGAGTTTATATTTGAGCTAAGTCCACGAATTTGACAAACTATGGTAACAGTTTTAAAAAACAATTGGTACATGCCAAATTAATTTGCAATATTTGTTTCTAAACAAGTTGGTATTTAAATTTTTATTGGAACTCATTGTCGACGACGCGGTGCGCAATGTTGTTGTTGTTTTTCCAGATCAAGAAAATGGTTTGTGGGCGTTACCCGCACTCTGTTACGTATTTACGGGAAACGAAACGAAACACAACAAAAATGGTTTATGCTCTTAAGAGAAACAAATTGCAGGCGTGGAAAGAGTTGGGAATAGGCATGGATTGGCCACAGTAAAAATACGTTTACTACTGCAATGCCCAATGCGATAAAAAAGAGACGTTGGTTTTGATATTTGTGTTTTTGTATTTATGTTCTTGACCCTAGGGTTGTTGTGCTTGTTTGTTAGGGCTTGTAAGTATATTTTACGCCATTTTTTTATAAAACGTTAGGGCTTTGTGCGGGCTTCAAACGGTTTCACTTTCGGAGTTTTGTGTTTGAACAGTCGATTGAATGAATGAATGAATGAATGAATGAATGAATGGCAAGCAAACCAAGAACGAGGCAATGTGACCAACCTATTTATGCCTTGATATTTAAACACTTATACAGATCTAATGCAGCAAACATCTTTCTGTATATTGTGGATATCTTTGAATGATATTAACACACTTCAATAACAACAACAACAACAAGATCAATAACATAAGAAAAACAACAATTGCGTAAAGCACGGCTATTGCATATTAAATCCCAGCATATATATACATCAATTGCAAAATTTTATAAAAAGAATTAATCATATATTATATATTTAAAAAAAAATTAAAAAAAAAAATATTAGCATTAATGACTAACGTAGATAAGGATGAAAGGCTGAGAACTTCATACAGAAGGATCAAACTTCAGCGTGATAAATCTAGTAACTCCCGACAATTTTTAAAATCAGTTTCCTTCAACACGGTTCCTTCTTTAAGTATAAAATCCACTTACGATGAATATGGAATGAATTTTAACGGTGTACAAATGAAAAATGAATTGTCTTACAACAATGATCTGAGTAACGCTCAGCTATTTAGATTATTATTATCTTCTCAAAATACTTCATTAAATCCAATATCTTTTTATTCAAAGAAAAGAACAAAAGAAGGCTTAAATAATATATTTCACTTAACCTCTGATGATAAAATTGTAAGGAGAGATTATCCAAGTAAACCTTACATTACTAATGATACGATCTTTTTAACTAAAGCTCACACATTATGGAAACAACAATGGAAACAAAGGAAACAAAATATAGAGGCAATTTTAAATAATCCTGAAAAAACTTTCAAATTTAGTAAAATTATATTAAAAGATTATCAATTGAAAAAAAAAGATGAGATTGAAAATGAAAAAATTTTAAATAAATTAAATATCAATTCACAGAAGAAAAAAATTGCAATTTTAAATTTAAAATATAACAGCATAAATTCTCCTAGAACAATATTATGCTATATAAATGGTAAAAAACATACATGGGTATCGCTAGATTGGTTAATAACAAACTTTTCTCAAACAACAGATCATATCATATTTATTACAAATTTGCCTAGAATAATGAAAAATAGTAAACAAATTTCTAATGGAAATGAAAATATTTTTTTTGTTAAAAATAAAAATAAAAATGAAAGTAAAAATCATTGGTCTAATGGTTATGATAATGATTCAATTAAATTGAAATTGAAAAATATTTTTAATTACGTTTCTGTATTAGTTCCAACTAATAAATTTATAAAGGTTACAATAGAAATTGCAATTGGTAAAATTGATGATATTTTATTAGATGCAATGAACATCTATCAACCCGATTTAATTGTACTTAGTACATTGAAATGGGAAAGAACAGATTCATTAATAAAATGGAAAGGGAATTCATTAATAGATAAATTATGTTCAATGTATCCAATTCCAGTTTGTATTGTTCCATCAAAAAGAATGTATAATTTTGAATTAAATTTACAAAAACATCATAATAATTTATCACAATTTTCACTTACAAAAGATAATTCAATTTCAACAAATGATTATATTGATTCAATTAAAAAATCATACTCCAATTCAATAGATATACCGACATCAATTTATGATAAATCACAATCTGCTATTGAAACTGATATTGAAAGTAATTCTGATTTAGATAGTTATTTTGCTACAGATACAGAATCTATAAATGATGATGAAAACGATGAAAATGAATACACGAAAAAAATGACAGATTTATTATCAATGGCAAAAAATTATCGAATTTCAATGATGAATGATATTAATCTAATAAGAAAAGATGAAAATTTTGAACCTCAGGAGAAAAAAATTAAATGCTTAGACGTTATAATTAATAGTTCAATAGAATTTTCAAATGATATAGATAATAATAGTGAAAGATATCAAGGTTTTGATAATTTGAAAAGAATCATTACTGGAGGGCCTTCGAATGCTAAATTTTTATTAAAACCAATGGTTAATATTGAAAATCAAAATTACGAATCTAAAAGTACACAACATCCAAATACAAGAAGAAGTTCTGCTAATGGCGGAATTAAATTTGCAACTAATGTTAAAGAATTAGATGGTAAATCAGGTCTAGGTAATCATAGAAGAAATTACAGTTTAGATGAAAAATCTGAAAATTTTAACGTTAATAATATAAGGAAAATTAAAAGTACCGACGGTTTGAGAAAAACCAAAACTGAACCTTCAAATGAAAAATATAAGGGGAAAAAAACTAGTAAAAAATGGCTATCTTTTTTAAAACCACAGACAACGTCGTCAACCTCTTCCTCTTCTTCTTCTTCTTTTTCCTTTCCATCTCAGCAAAGAAGATGTAGTAGTAGTAGTGAACATAGCGTCTCTTCTAATTTCACAAAAAATGATGACAGTACAGTCAAGAGCAAAACAAAGAAAATGACAAAAAAACTATGGTTTGGAAAAATTTAAAATAACTAAATATATATAAATATACATAAGAATAATCTGGAAAGAAATTTTTGAAGATATTCCTTTATAATTTTACGCATTTTAAAAATAAACTAATACATTTGACAAAACCAGTAAATTTTGAATTTATTTTATTATTATTATTTTTGTTAAAGTTGGTTTTTTTCTGTTCAATAGCAGAAAGCGTTTTGTTTCCTTTACAAAAAAAAATAAGTAGAATAAGGCAAGAAAATTAGTCTGTTATTATTACAAAAAAAAAAAAAAAACAATTTACACCCTTAAAGAATACTTGAAAATGTGATAACAATTCAAAACAAAAAGCAAAAGAACAAACATAAATACATATTTATTAGTTTAACTAACAAGAAATGGGTGGTGCATATCATATTTTAGGAAAAACGGTTCAGCCTCACACTTTGGCCATTGCAACTTTATTATCTGTTGGATTAATTGGTATTGGTGTTTCCAAAACTAAAAAGTCTGAGCCTGTTAAAAAGGTAACACCTGTAAAAGGTAAAGATGATGATATCAACGTTGAAAAATTGATTAATGATTTTTTGAAGGAAAATGAAGAAGCTAAGAAATAGTTTTCAGTATTTTTTTTTTTGTAAATTTTAGAAATAAAAGTTAGGGAGTGATTTTGTTATCGTTTTAAATACATATATATATATATATATAAATGAATATAATTATGACTTAAAGATTAAATTATAATTGAAAATTATTTAATTTCTTTAACTAAAAGTCTATCTACTTTTTTGCGTTTACTTAATAGCTCCTCAAGAATAAATCCAGCTATATCAGCTTCTTCAAAATAAGATACATGCGATTTAATAGCTGAAATAATATCAACTTCTAGTATGCTAGGAGGTAATGAATAGTCAATACGACCAGAGTAATTTAGGCCAACCAAAGTTGATTTTAGTTCACCCTGTATTTCAATTTTATCAGTAGTTGTTGCAAGTAATTTATTTCCACTCTTTTCACCAATATATTTGTTCTCCTGATCATCTTCAGTTTTCAGTGGTAATCCATCTAAAAGACTACCTCCTATTTCTATCATTTTCGTCGTTATCCCATCAAGTTCAGGCCAATGTGGTAAATATTTTTGTTCATATTTCCCCATCTTAACATTTACTAAAGGTTCGATACGATATGCGACAGGATCGCAACTGTGATAAATATTATAAAAATCATTACATTTTGGTCTACTAATTTTAATGCCAGGTTTTTTGTTCATGCTATGGTTAGAACTTTCCAAAATATATGGTCCGATCTTTGATCTTTCAACAAGTTTCAGTAACCCAATAGGTGAACCAATGGAAAAAAATTTAGAAACGTCAAATTTTAATTTAAACTCATGACTTTGGGACAATAAATCTAAAAGAATCAATGAACCCAAAGAATGACCAATTACATGTACTTCACCATCAAATTCAGGATTTCTTTCTTTGAACAACGTAAAAGATTGATTCAATTGTCTTGTCACCTCTTTTAAAATCATCTGTTGATAAAATGTTTCCTCATATAATAATACATCAAGTGCAACATCACCCAATAATTTTCTGAAAGGTAAAATACCATTCACCGTAATATTTGATAATGTTGGAAGTTCCAAATTTTCAAAAGTTTGATCTTCAAGATTGCTATTATTTCCAAATTCTATTGAATGTCTCCAGGTAATTGGCAATACTTGAACGCCGCAATTAGTTTTGTAATCTATGTTATTATTTTTTTTATTCAAATCTTGTAATTTTGCAGATTTGGAATACAATGATTTAATATTCTTACGAAGTAGATTAACTGTATGAGCGAAATTCACGTATTCATATTTTTTACCCAATGTTTGACCAATACCATGAACACATAAAACTAAATGATTTATTTTACGTTTTGAAGAAGTTAATTCCTGTTTTCCATTCGATCTTAAATCTTGATCATTGTAATCAGTATCCATGCTACGTTTCTCAATTTTTTCCTCACTATTATCCTTTTTTGAAGCATTATCCCCCCCTATATAGGTAGAAAAAGCATCAAAAATGTCCCAACTGGTTAAATTTGAAAGATAGAAATTTTTAGCACTCCCATTTATAGTGGTGGCAGAATTTTTGCCTTTGATATCAATAAGCTCCTTTTCATCGGTTTTTTTTACTGATTTTATGCTTTCATTTGTGGTTGCCTTACTCAATGTTTTATTCCATGTGTCTCTTTCACCTTTAAAAATTTTAACAGCATTAAAAGGTAAGTAACTGCCCAAACCAGACTTTAAATAATTCAAAAATAATTGACCTCCATCCAAAGTTTTCAAAATTAATCCTTCATGTTTCGTGTTCTCTAGAAATAACACAAATTTCCCTTCTTTATAATCACCCTGCAATTTCTGAACCTCATTTTTTAAAAAATACTTGGATTCTATTTCATCAGTTAACCCCTGCGATAATGGTGCTCCATTGCTATCAAACCATATACCTCGACGAACTTCATATGTTGGGCCTTCCCAGTATGTAGGCTTAATTGTTAATGATTTTATGTCAACTGTAAATAAATCATCCTCCTTTACCGGAACTTCTTTCGGTGATATTTTGGTGGTCCTATATACATTTTCTAACTTAATTGAATCACTTTGAGTAAACTTTTTAAATTCTTGAGCTTCTGCTGGTGGTTGATATTCTGGATCGTGCGGTTTTTTCCTTGGAATGTCAGTTGCATAATACCATGGAATTGTAACGATTGAGCGACGATATATGTTTCTGGAGCACACGGTATTAATGACTATTCGCATTGTAATTTAAAAGATTAACTGTTAATGCACAGTTAAAATATACAAATATTTTGTCCAATGGCAGTATTCCTCAATAAATTTTGCAGAATATTTTGAAATTTCTACAACTTTATTGGTTCATTTTCTAATTTTTTCGGCATATAAGGTAATCCTTTATTTTGTATGAATATATAGTCATATAAACAATGTTACTAAACATTGCAAAAAGTATAAAGCTAGTTTAAAATGAAAAAAAAAAAAAAAAACCTAATAACTCAAGTGTCCTTTAAATATATATAATCAAATAAATAAGATGACTTTTAAATATTTTTTCAGCCATAATTAACCTTGATAACTGCTTGATCCTCTCAATTTCGATTTTGCGCGCAGATTATAATACCTTGACCTTCTTTCATTTTCAGGTAATTCTCTTTCTAAGAATACCTCATTTCGTACCTTTTTCTCGGCAGGCCTTAACCTATCCCCTATAGATTCTTTTTTTTCCCAAATTTCGTTCTCTTCTTCTGTTTTGTTATGACTTCTACTTCTAAGAAATCTTTTTCTAGTATTCGTGCCCTCTAACACAGAAGATGAACGTGATTTATTAAATGCCACTCTCAAGGATCTTTTATTGGATATTTCAGGAGATTCAGGACTCTCGAAAGAAAAGTCAGAAGAAACAGAAGATTCGGACGGAGTGTATGGCCTTTCTATTTGTTCGTCATCTACTTCAAGCTCTTCATTATCATTATCATCTTCAACTTCTATAAAATCTTTGTCCGTTACTTCCGGATCTTTCCTAAGCTCTTTATCGTCATTTTCCTCGTTATCAACATCAACATCGTCATCAGCATTATCTTCTTCCTCAGATCCATTCAGTAAAACATCTAAATCTTTTTGTGCATCCTTCACCATACTTTTTAATTCATTAAAATCTTTCTTTTTGTATAATTTTTCTAAATGATCCGTATTTCTTTCATTATTAACACTTATGCGACCCTGTATAAAATTAGAGCTAGGTAATATTGAACCCATATCAATTTTCAAATTACTCATATTACCTTTGTTTGGTAAGGTTTCCATATCTGGAATAGCGATCTGATAGGGTAGATAATCATTATTTGGATCTAGACCCAACTTTTTAAATTTTTCTAAAACTTTTACATCCTGTCTGGAATCTGGTAATAGTTTTTGATTATTTATTACTGCTAAGGGTTGTGAAGAATATGTCTTGTGGTGTTTCAAACGAGAATGATTTACCATCCCTTGGGCTGACGTAAATCCTTGACGATCACACTGTGAGCACTTTATCACTACCAATATACCATCATACCTCCTAAATATTGGTTGATTATCTTCTGTCTTACCAATTATTCCACTATTATTTGATAAACATGATTTTGAATATTGTCTTCTGTGATGAGCATTCATTTGATTTGGTTTGAATTTGTGAAGCTCAAACCCGGATGGTTCTAAAGTAATCGTTTCATTTAAAATCTTCGGAGATGATATCGGTTTCTTTGGGTGAATATGAAGCATTTCTGAATCCAATACGTTCCCATGACTTTTACTTCTGGTTTGATAATTATGTTGAGGAATGTGTGTACCAACATTTGCTGTTGAATCAGCAAGAGCCAAAATATTCGTTTCGTCTTTAAGCATATTAGCTGCTTCTCTTGTTTGTGGTAATATTTCTTCTCTTTTGATTAGCTCTTTTTTATTTTGCTCTTCAATCTTTTCTAATAAATCCTTATCGTCGTGTAATGTTTTAAGAAGAATCATCTGAGCATCGACTCTGCTCAACTGATTTTGAAAATATTCCAACTGTTTATGGTTAATTAACATTTGTAAATGAATTTTGTCTAACAATTCATTTTTTGCAATTTTATATTTGAACCTTTCTGTATTTTCAGTGGCTCTTGTTAATGGAAAATTTGTATCATTGTGTAAGTTAAAATTTTTAAAATTATTAAATTCTTGAGCAGATGTAGAAAAAAAAGTTCCAGTTTCATTTTTTTTATTGTTATCAAGCATGTGATATTCATCATCGTTCATAGGATTTATACCATCGTCGCCAGATAATGTGCTTAAGTCGTGAGGAGATTTGGGGGTTGCAATTTGATAATACCTTGGTAAAGAACTAGAATCTTGTTTATTTCTTTCATTTTTGGAGCTGATATCAACCGCACTTACGGTTTTAATAGAATGTGCGTGTGGCATGGTATTTGAAATGTTTATATTTTCAGATTGTATAACATTTTTATTTGTAGTACTTGATGTGTCAGCTATAATCCTTGTTGTTACAGGCTTCATACTATAGTACTTTTATGTGGTTTAACAATGGCTTTTTTGAACTAACTATTTGTAGAAATATATTTGATAATTCCGCTCTTTGTTACTTATACTTTGAATTTTTGAAATTCTTACCAATCGTTTAGCTGTTCTGCATCTAGGAAAATATTTTGTAAATACGTTCCTTGTGACGTTAACTTTCAGATTTTTGGATCAAATAATAAGTAATAGTAAGAACTAATGGAAAGGATTGTTTGTTACAATAAGTGGGTGTTGTGAATTGGTTTCATTTAACGCCGGTAACTCGATGGAATCCTTTTTCGCATCGTAAACAAAACGAACGGTCAATTCCTTTGCCACTCGTGCCAGCCGGGTAAATTAATAAAACTTGAGTTTGATACTTATTAAATAAGCAAAATGATCAAGATTTTGTTAGTTGCAATGAAAAAAAATTAATTAATGATTGTAAGAAAATCTGTTAGAGGATTGTTGAATTTTGCTAATTTTTCTAACTTTTTTTATTTTTTATTTTTTATTATTTTTTTTTGTAAATATTTATTGGGTGGATTGAGAAATTATCTTTTAGGAAAATTATGAAATTGCTAAAACATTTAAAAAATATAAAAATAATTAAATACTAAATCAAAAACCGAACAGGAGTAAACCATAAAAAATTTATTATTTATCGGTGCTACTATTATAAGTTGCTCTCCCACCACTTGATGAATAACTAATTTTACTTGTATCTTTGTTTTGGCTTATTTTTTTTACTTCAGGGCTTGCGAGATGTTGATAACATCCTGGAATAACTGGCAAACCTGAATTCTCAACGAGTCCTGAATTACCATATATTGGATAATAAATTGGTATTACAGGAAGGGCTTGATAATAAAACAATTTTCCTTGTTTACTTTTTGGGTCAAAATTTTTTTTTTCATTTGTAAGAATCGTCATGGGACCATTCAGATAATGTCCATCATGCATTTGATCATACGATAATGGAATAAAACTTTGAACAGGTGTTGTGCCCAAAAAAAAATCGTTATTCAGCAATTTTTTTCCATAAAAATTTAAAGATGGTGTTTGGACATCTGGCATCTCATAAGATTCAGGGACTTGTAGCTGTAAATATGTTGCATCTGGTTCTGGCGTAGAGGTCGATTCAGGTGGTTGAAGAAAGTCTTCAAATTTTAAAGAGGTTTCTTCTATTTGTGATGATTTGGTATTCGATACAAAAGGGCTTAAGATGACGTGGTTTTGTTTTTCAATATTTTCTGGTAAGTTTTTTAGGCCTGCATATATACCTGAGTTTGGTTTGTTAAGAAATGGAAGCTGGCTGTTAGCAGCTCTCCTTTTTTTATAATTTTGTGAACTTATATTTTTACTGATACGTTCTAATTTCGAGTCATTTTTGGCATCTCTGTCTTTAAAGCTTTTAGGTATGGTGTTCGTTTTATCACGCAGAACCTCGTGTCCAACATTGCACGTCTTTCTCTTTGGCCTATTTCCCATATCTCACAAATTTAAAAGTTGCTTATTCTTTAAAAATTTAAACGAAGAAGTGTTTGTGTATAGCATTTTTAGTGGAAAAAAAATGTTTTTTTATAGTTCAAGACTTTGGCGGCTAATTCCTGTTTAAAAATGGCTTCATGCTGCCAAAAAAGTATCTACAATGAAAATGTATTAACAAGTGAAATCTGAAAAGTTTTATCTCAGAATACAAATAATAAGACTTTCAAAAAAGCGTGAATAGTATTTCTTTACAATAGATTTCTATACATACATACATGTATATATATATATATATATACATTATTTGACCGTTTTTTTCAGTTTGTGATTAACTTTTAACATCTCAGTTTTTATTAGGATCACCGTGATTTTTTGTTCGTGATGCAAGTTTTTTCTTTTCTTCATTTTGCAGTTGCGCATGAAAAAAAAATTGTTTTAACTAAAATGACGAATAAAAGTGTATGAACGAGAGATCATAACAATTCAAATAAAAAAGAACCAGATACCGGAACCAGCTGAATAACATTCAATTGCGAAACATGCCAATATCGATTAGAAGGGCTACCATCGAAGATATAATTTGTATGCAAAATGCAAACTTACATAATTTACCAGAAAATTATATGATGAAATACTACATGT
The DNA here is from genome assembly GCA_030571615.1 of Jamesozyma hellenica. NCBI lineage: Eukaryota > Fungi > Ascomycota > Saccharomycetes > Saccharomycetales > Saccharomycetaceae > Jamesozyma > Jamesozyma hellenica. Next base: position 57,473 of record JAJLYD010000007.1, on the reverse strand, counting down.
ATCATATTCTTTCTTGGCCAGAATTATCATTTGTAGCTACAACAACTGATATAGACATCGCCGACGATGGGGAAAATGATTTAACCTTAGAAGGTGAAAATGGTGAAAATATTAAACTAGATCCTACTTACGTGAAACCTGGTGAAAAATTAATAGGTTATGTTTTAGTGAAAATGAACGATGATCCTGAACAAGCCAGTGAGCCACCTAATGGTCATATTACTTCGTTAAGTGTTATGAGAACTTATAGAAGAATGGGTATTGCTGAAAAGTTAATGAGACAAGCACTATATGCGTTAAGAGAAGTTAATGGAGCACAATACGTTTCCTTACACGTTAGACAATCTAATAGAGCTGCATTGCATTTATATAGAGACACGTTGACATTCGAAGTTTTAAGTATCGAAAAGAGTTATTATCAAGATGGTGAAGATGCATACGCTATGAAAAAAATATTGGACTTAAATGAATTAAAAATTTGTAATTTTCAGCATAAGGACAAAGAAACTGCTCTAGAAGATGATCTAACCAGTGACTTGTTTGAAGACATTTTGAAAGAAGGTTTAGATGAAATTACAGTCTGAAATTGACTCTTTCTTTTTACTTCATCATACTTTTACAAAATCTGATAACATATATTTCATTTTTAAATAATATTGTATTTTTATTTACTGCATTTCTTTTTTTAACTTATAATTTAATTTAAAGGAAAAAAGTTTATGAGATAAGAATTAAAACAAGAAAAATTTAAGAAAGTTAATTCTATTTTATTTTGAAAAATCAGTTAGAAGTAAATTAGGTAGCTTGAGTTTTTCCACACCGAAACTAATAAAATTATTAGCGTCTCGAGCCAAATGCACTCATATTCATCATAAAATAAAAGGAAAAAACTTCCTTGGTTTTTTCTTTTTATATGATATTAACAGAAATAACCTACAACAAATAAAAAAATTCACCGGCTTATATACCCACAAAATGAAACGGGAATTTCTTTCATTCTCGTTTCATGAAAAATAAAAAAAAATAAATTTGATTTATCGTTTCACACGACACTTTTAGTGATTTATTCTTAGGGCTATTTGATATGTGCGATTACAACGTACAAGTTAGCAAGCACCAATAAGCAGATATCAAAATAATTTATCTATTTAATGATTCAATCTTCGTCTGAAGATCTCTTATACACAACCTTATCAACTTTTACGTCTCCATCCAAATACATGTATATATATAGCGTGCACGTACTTTCTTGGATATCGAGAAGGCAGAAACTTGGAATATTAGAGCCATTGATTTCAATATCAGAAATTTCAATATCTTCTTCTTTCACGGACTCCACATCATCCTTAACTTCTGAATTTTCAACTTTATCCTCTTTCTGGCTTTCCTTTTCATTATCTTTATCCCCGTTTACTGTACTTTTTCGTTTGTCATCTTCTTTTATAACTTCTTTTTCTTCACTATTTGTAACAACTTCGTTTATAACAGGCCAATCTACATTGAAAGCACCAGTACAGCTACCTGGATTAACAAAAAATTTTCCTTCCAATGTATAAGCTTCAACATTATGTGTACCACCCCATAACAAAATATCAACATCTAATTGACGAGCTAATGACAAAAGGGATAAAGGGTCGTTTTTTGGAACGACAGTATAACCACTACAACAACCAATTTTAAAATTTCCCAATTTGACGATAGCGTTCATTGGTATTTCTTGCTTCTTACCATTCATATTTATCATAGGGTCGTCAAATTCCCCACGGACAATAGTGACATTAGGAGATACCCTCTTTGCAAACTCTAAAAACTCTATAGATCTTGTGCTATTACCCAATAATGTTACATGTGAAATTTTATCTGGTATGCCAAGTAATTTTTTAAATTTTAGCGGAATATCCTGTTGAGATAATCTTGTTAGTAAATTATTGAATTTTTCAAGACCTCTATTTAAAATGAAATAAGTCACAAACATACAATTGCTCTATTTGGAATATGCGCATCACTCAAAGCTAGAAGCAACATCGATCAATTTTTATGTTTGGTTTTTATCTGATTTTGTTTTGGCTTTTTTTTTAGATGCTGATATTTATGCTGGCAATTAAATATTAGGCATGTGTAACCACTATGTGTGTTTTTTCGCCTTGTTTTTCCAGTTATTGAAGGAAATTTAATTATAGTGCAATACTAAGATCAGAGAAAAAAACATGAAAAGAAAATAATATAATCGAATTACTCATTATTATTTACAGGTATTATGTATGTATCACTATAGACTAAAGTATATCTAAATGTATGATTTACCCTTCATATATTTCCTTAAACATTCTGGAATATGAATTTTATCGGTAATTGGGTCATAGAAGTTTTCCACTATTGCTAATATAATTCTTGGAATGGCCATGGCAGTACCATTTAAAGTATGTAAATACTCTAATTCATTTTGGTTGTTTCTAAATTTAGTGTTCAATCTTCTGCTTTGAAAGTCTCTGCAATTAGATGTGCTACTAATTTCACCAAAAGAACCTCTACCTGGCATCCAGGCTTCAATGTCATACTTCTTAAATGCAGGATTACCTAAATCATCACTTGGTATATTAATTACCTTTGCAAACAATCCAAGACTTCTAACAATTTCTATCTGTAAATCTTTTAATTCTTCCAACAACTTATCACTCACTTCAGGTTTACACCAACAGAACAGTTCGACTTTACTAAATTCATGAACACGATAAAGTCCCTTTGTATCTCTGCCTCTGGCACCAGCTTCTGCTCTATAACACCTACTAAATCCAACTACTTTTTTGGCACCATTTTCATTTAAATTAATTGTTTCGTTGTATCCCAAGGCGGCCAAAGTAATTTCTGCAGTGGCAATAAGTCCAACGCCTTGTTCAGATATTTCATAAATTTGTTTCTCCCCGTTCATATCTCTAGGTTTAAAACCACAGGAATCAATCACACTTAACCTAGCTAAAGAAGGAGGTAAAACAAATTCAAATCCATGATCTCTTGCCTTATCCACAGCGTATCTGATCAATGCCATTTCTAGCTCTGCTGCATCATTCAGTAAATAATAAGAGGAAGTTCCTGTAGTTTCAGATGCTTTTTTGATATTAATTAAATTCTTCTTTAACATAATTGGAATATGTGCTTTTTGATCGTTCGGTTCAGCCTCTGAATCAAAATTTGAACCCATATCCTTAATTTTTTTAGTACTTGGATTTTCATCTGGTATGTTTATCCATTGAACTATTTCTGGAATACCATTCGTTGGCACGGAATTATGAATTAAATTGGGTAATGATGAAATGCTTTCGTTAATTGTGCTTGTAAGCATCATAACATCCTTTAAATTTTTTTGAAAATTTTCTTTGAGTGTTTTAATTTGTGGTAAATTGATTTTTAATGCAGTTTTATCTTTTTTAATTTCTTCCTCTAAATGTTTTCTAGATCTTTGAATATCATTGATATTTTTATTAAGATTTTTTATTTTCTCATATTGTAGTGGAATCAAATTTAAATTATCAATAAGTTGCTTTTCAGCATTCAGCTTTCTCGTTTCAATTGAATGTTTATATTCAGGAATAGATTTAATCACACTTTTAACATCAAATTGTGGTTTCTTTAAAATATTTTGTTTGATTAATGTAGTAGTGAATTGACGACGTCCAATAATGAGCATGCTTGATATGGATAGTGTAATTTTTCTAGTTTTTGTTATCTCCTCTAAGCATACCCAGATGCATGAATAAAAAGTATTACTAGTTATTTGTTTATACACATCTTTATTTTTAATTTGTTAAATTTCTTCCTTTTCTTTTTTTTTTTTTTTTTTTTTCATGCGGATGTTATAAAATATGAATAACTAACTAGTCAGTTGAGTTAAATTAGTTTAAATTAAACATTTATTTTAATAGTTATATAGTTGTCAAAATAAAAGAGAAAAAAAATACTAATTTATACAAAACGTTATATTTAGATATTATTTTTTTTTTTCTTATTTGAACTGAGAAAATTATAAAAAAGCGTAGTAATTAAAAAACCCATTAATGAAATGATGCATTTTCAAAATTAAGATATATATTTAAGAAATAGATAAAAACCGAGTGAAACTGTATTAATATGCTAAAAATTTCTTAGAATCTTAACTTAGAGAAGAACCATTGGTTCTTACCAGCTTGGTGTCTTTCTTCAAAAGCCTTCTTGATAACCTTCTTAGCTTCTTCGCGTTGAGATGGTTCTTCGAAAGTTTCAGTGGTAACAACAGACTTGAAAGATTCGACATCTAAGGTGTATCTAGTTGGTAATAAATGGTTGTAGTTAAAGACCTTGATGAATGGCTTGATCTTGGTTCTCTTAGCAACCTTCTTAGCACCATGTTTCTTGGTAACCTTTAATGGGTATCTTTCAATACCAGCAACTAAAGCATGACCGTAACTGTGAGTTTTGGAACCTTCGTCATGTGGTTTGACGATGACAACCTTCTTACCTGCGTAACGACCACGGACAACGACAGCTATATGTAAAAAATCAAATATATATAATCTTATAAAGATTATTGATTATATTTTTTTTTAATTGTTAGTAAATTAATCATTCATGTTTTATATTAATATTAATCTGATATCTTGAAAAAAATATTACCACGAGTAGTTTTGTTTCTCTATTATCTATCAATTTTTTTACCATAAAAATGTGGTTGGAAATTTGTTCAATATTCAATTTCAATTATCTTATTAAAAAATGTCAATGTGCCACTCAAAAAACTTCAGAGATATGTATATATTTTTGTTTTTGTCTTTCCTCTATCTTTTCCGTCATTATCAATTACATATATTACTCTATTTTAGTGGTTAATGTGGTCCTCTTTCGCACTCCAACAATTTCTCATTTTTAAACTTCATTAATATTATTGATTAAAAGTTGTAAATATGTACATACCAACTTTACCAGCTTTTAAGAACTTAGCCATTTTTACTTGGTGATGTATCTATTTGAATCGATTATGGTATAGGAAGAAAAAATCGTAAAATTTTTAAGTAACTCTTACGTCTTGAGATACCTTGACCTTTGTAATGTATGATCATCTATATCTCTCAATTAGTTTGCAGCGTACAGTGGTGGAGAATCTGTGCTTGAGAGACATGTTTAGAGAGGGGCTTCAAACAGGACACAATTGCTGGTGAGACGGGCAAAATTGGCGAATTTGTTTGGCGGGAGAAACTCGCGTGGGCCCAGCAGGGAATCTTTGAACATGCGTTGCGGAGACGCAAACGCAAGCGCAAAGGCGATGTTTTTGTTTTTGTTTTTGTTTTTGTTTTTTCTATATTTTGAAATTTTAAAAATTAATTTTTCGCCGTAACAAAAACATTGGGTGTTTGTAGTGTATGGTGTACAGGTGGTAAACGTCGCATATCGCACAGTTCTTAGCGTTGATCCGCTTTTTCCCATTTTTTCCAATTTTTCTGTTTACTGGTTGGTGGTCTGAGGGTCTTCCAGATTTGCCTCGAGTTCAAACGACAGATTGATCGCAGCATAACAACCTTGTGTCGCTTCAGCCAGAATCTCGCCATACAGATAGCAAGAATTTTGTCTGCTTTGTTTCGTTTTGTCTGGTTGAGTGTTGTCAATTTACATCAGCGGTTCGCAATATCGCCAGAGAAATCGCTGTCAATTTCGCTTCTGCTGTGTAAGACGCCCTACTACCCCCTTCCCGTCCAATCACATACGAACCTGTTTGCACGTACCTGCCCCCCTGCTACAATCAACGTAAAACTTTAATGAAAGATGTTCGTATTTAATTGTTCTTGAATAAGTTACATAATTAGAGAACGTACCAGTAATGTTGTGATTACAATAAATTTTGGTAGTGACATATATAAAGTACATTGCTGGTTGAAAGAATATATTTGATTCGTCCCTTAAATTTTTACTTCATTAGCAAAGCAAGTGTAAAGCAATTGCAAGAGAAACCAACATTATGTCAAACGAAAGTTCGCAGAAGATAGAGATAGCTATTGTTGGTGCAGGTATTATAGGTTGCTGCACTGCATATTATTTAACTAATCATCCTAAATTTTCACCAGATACACACCATATAACCATTTACGAAAGTAACGAAGTCGCTTGCGCAGCATCAGGTAAAGCTGGTGGGTTATTAGCATCTTGGGCTTTTCCTTCACAAATTGGTGCATTGAGTTATGCGATGCATAAGGAATTAGCCTTAAAATTTAACGGTGGCGAGTTATGGGATTATAGAGTTTTGGATACAATTTCTTTAGAAGGTGATCTTAGAAACGATGAGATAGCAAATAAGAAAAAAATTGAAAAGGAAAACAATTCTTTAATTATTTCACCAACTAAAAAAAAAAGTAGGGATAGAAAGAAACAATCAAAAAATTTGAAAAGCATGCTGGGTAGTGGAAATTCTAATAGTAGCTTAAGCTCAATGGGAAGCGAACCAAGTCATACTTCAAATGATGATTCTGATTTCGAAGAAAGTAATCTCATAGATAATGAATCTGATAATGAGTTAGAAGAAAGTATTTATTCTAATGACGATATATCCATTGATAGTTTTAAGGATAAGTTACATATCAGTGAAGATTCTAAGAATAAAAAAAAATTACCTGATGGATTGGATTGGATTAATGGCGATCTTGTCACTGATTGGTCCGTTTTAGGTAATACTGATTCAACAGCACAGTTACATCCTTACAAATTTACTCATTTTATATTAGATTTAGCAATGAAAACAGGGGCTGTTGATTTAGTTTATGGTAAAATTACAGGCATAAAGAGAGAATTAGACACAGATAAAGTTTTTGGTATAACATATATTCCAATTGAAGGTAAAAATAAACATGTAAAGATATTACCTGGATTCAAAAGAACAGAGAGTAGTGTTGATGTTACTTTAAATGATGATGATGAAATCACTGAAAGAACAGTACCTAATTTAGATAAAATCATTTTAACTGTTGGTCCATGGACTTCAAAAATATTACCAGATTGTCCAATATCAGGATTAAGAGCTCATTCTATAACAATTAAACCTAATGACGTACAAAAAATTTCACCATTCGCCATTTTCAGCGAATTAAAAATTGGTGATACTGAATATTTTTCACCAGAAGTATACGCTAGAAAAGATGAAGTTTATGTTTGTGGTGAAGGTGACACATTATTGGATCTACCAGACCCAACTCAAAATGCCATAGTAAATTATGCCAAATGTGAAGAATTGTACAATTATGCATCAAAATTATCGGCAAATTTACGTCAAGGTTATCTATTAAAAAAACAAGCATGTTATTTACCCGTGTTAAATGTACCCACCAGTTCAGGTCCATTAATTGGAGAAACCAATGTATCGAATCTTTATTTAGCATCAGGACATTCCTGTTGGGGAATCAATAATTCTGTCGTTACCGGAAAATTATTAACCGAAATTGTATTTGATGGAAAAGCCAACTCTGCAGATATAGAGAAATTAGATCCTAAATTATATTTTGATGCAATAATTAGTACAACCACGTGATGAATATTATTATTTTCATGGAAAAAAGAATCAAACAGGCAATTTAGGGAAAGAATGTATGTAAGTAAAAAAAGCCAAATATATTTATATATATTTACTTAACAATGTTATGCTTAGACAGACATGATCATCAATCTTACTTGTATGAAAAAAAGAGTCATTGTTGTTTATATTCAATCAGTAAGATTCAAAGTTTCTAGACGTAAATAAAAAGCTGACTAAGATGGAAAGATTTTCACGCATCAAAATTCCATAGCAAAAAATTAAGCATGGACGAATCGGAGAAGCCGAATTCATTGCCGTCTTCGCATTAGGAATGGAAACTAAACCAACGGAATTTGCCAAATTACGGGATTTTCATCTTTAGCGGAATTGATATATATATATATATATGTCTCTGCATGTAGATGGAAGAAAACTTTAAAAGAATACTTCAAAAATAAATAAAATACTGAACCAGTAAGTAATACGTTCTTAATAAAATATAATCCAGTACACAAAATGTTATCCAGAGCCACATTTGCTCAAAAGGCATTAAAGACTAGTTCCAACAAGTTATTATTTTCCAATTTTATTAGACATAAGGTGACCTTGCCTGAATTAGATTGGGATTTTGGTGAATTAGAACCACATATTAGCGGTCAAATCAATGAATTACATTATAAGAAACATCATCAAACCTATGTTAATGGTTTTAATGCAGCTGTTGAAAAATTACAAGAATATCAACATGAATTAGCTAAAGATCCATCCCCTAAAGTTGCTAGAGAAATTCTTCAATTACAACAAAATTTAAAGTTTCATGGCGGTGGTTATACTAACCATTGTTTATTTTGGAAAAATTTGACACCAGAAAAGAATGGCGGTGGTGAATTACCTAATGAAACTAATTTGACTAAAGCTATCAATGACCAATTCGGATCTTTGGAATCATTACAAAAGTTAACCAATGAGAAATTAGCTGGTGTTCAAGGTTCTGGTTGGGCATTCATCGTTAAGAATTTAGAAAACGGTGGTAAACTAGAAGTAGTTCAAAGATACAACCAAGATACTGTTACAGGTAAATTGATTCCATTAGTTGCCATTGACGCATGGGAACACGCATATTACTTACAATATCAAAACAGAAAGGTCGAATATTTTAAGGCTATTTGGAACGTTATTAATTGGAAGGAAGCTGCCAGAAGATTCGATGCAAATGGAATTTAATTTTGAAGACTGTGAAATATAACCCTAAAAATGTACGTATATACAAAATAAACCTGAACAATTAATTAATTATATATTCATTCAGTTAAAAAAAAAGAAAAAAAAAAAATAATATCAATTATCTTGAAATGCACTTACCTACCTCATCTCATCTCATCTCATCTCATTGCAACGATAATGAATCACCTCTGAGGTCGGGTAACGCCATCTTGCAGTGCGGCCGTCTGAAACACCCGTTTGGGCAATCGTGTAAAACGAGCAGCTCGTTTAACCAGCAAAAACGCAGTGCCACAAAAATCCGGGAAATAAGGGAAATAAAATCGTTCTTGGTGCAAAAAATTTGCAATGCTCGTTCCGGTCGTTTACGAAAACAAATCCCGATATGAAGCAGACGATTTTTGTTTCGCAACGTTTGCGTTTGTTCATAGTAATTTTAGAATTCAAACTGCAACATGTACGTTGTAAACATCTTCTGCTTACTCACGGTCTTTTGGTACTCGTTTCTGGTTGTCTCGTTGCCTGGTGTCCGTTTCTATAGCCCCAAAATCACAACATCGGGATGCAATTGTTATATAAACTATTCGTTTTCGTAAAATCCATCAAGACAGCACCTTTTTTCCTTCTTTTGTAAATATCATCTTAGCTGTTTGTCTTGTAACCAAACAAAAGAAAAAAAGTTACACAAATAAATACCTTATAACGATGTCGGATTCAACATCTACATCAAGTTCTGTAGTCGTAGAACTTTTGTCATACGTTAACGTGGCAGTGACTTATTTCTTAGCTTTACCGTTATCTCAAAGAATTTCTATTGTTTTACTAACTCCTTTCGTTTATAATATTGTATGGCAATTACTTTATTCTTTAAGAAAAGATCGTCCTCCAATGGTCTTCCATTGGATCCCATGGTTTGGTTCTGCCATTGCTTATGGTCCAGCTCCATACGATTTTTTTGAAGAATGTCAAAAAAAATACGGTGATATATTTTCTTTTATGTTATTGGGTAAAATTATGACAGTTTATTTAGGTCCAAAAGGTCATGAATTTATTTTCAATGCTAAATTAGCTGAAGTTTCTGCTGAAGCTGCTTATACTCATTTAACTACTCCTGTCTTTGGTAAAGGTGTTATTTACGATGTTCCAAATTCAAGATTAATGGACCAAAAAAAATTCGTTAAAGGTGCTCTAACTAAAGAAGCTTTCAAGAGTTATGTTCCATTATTCCTTGAAGAAATTTATAAATATTTGAGAACTTCAAAGAACTTCAAAGTTAATGAAAAATCATCTGGTAATATTGACGTCATGGTCACACAACCTGAAATGACTATCTTTACAGCTTCAAGAACTTTATTAGGTAAAGAAATGAGAGATAAATTAGATACCGATTTTGCTTATTTATATACTGATTTAGACAGAGGTTTTACTCCAGTTAACTTCGTTTTCCCAAATTTACCATCATCAAACAATAAAAGAAGAGATCATGCTCAAAAGACTATTTCTGGTACTTACTTATCTTTAATTAAAGAAAGAAGAGCAAATAATGATATTCAAGATAGAGATTTAATTGATACTTTAATGAAAAACTCAACTTACAAAGATGGTACTAAAATGACCGATCAAGAAATTGCTAATTTATTAATTGGTGTCTTAATGGGTGGTCAACATACTTCTGCTGCAACATCTGCTTGGATTTTATTACATTTATCTGAAAGACCTGATGTTCAAGAAGAATTATACGAAGAACAAATGCGTGTATTAGAAAATGATACAAAAGAATTAACTTATGAGGATTTAGAAAAAATGCCATTATTAAATCAAACTATTAAGGAAGTCTTAAGATTACATCATCCATTACATTCTTTATTCCGTAAAGTTATTAAAGATATGCAAGTTCCAAATACTTCTTACGTTGTTCCAAAAGGTTATCACGTCTTAGTTTCTCCAGGTTACACTCATTTACAAGATAAATATTTCCCAGACGCTCATTCATTAAATATTCATCGTTGGGATGATGATTTTGCTTCATCATATTCGGTTGGTGAAGAAATTGATTACGGTTTTGGTGCTATTTCAAAAGGTGTTTCTTCTCCATATTTACCATTTGGTGGTGGTAGACATAGATGTATTGGTGAACATTACGCTTACTGTCAATTAGGTTGTATTGTTTCTGTATTTATTAGAACATTTAAATTTAGATATCCAACTCCTGATGGTACCATTCCAAAACCTGATTTCACATCAATGGTTACATTACCAACAGGTCCAGCTCACGTTGTTTGGGAAAAGAGATTTCCAGAAAAGCAATATTGAAATCTAAATTTTATTTAATTATAAAAAAAATTTTTTTTTCTTTCTTATTTATATGATTATATGATTATTTATAAAAGCTTATTATTTATTATAAAGTTTAAAAAAAACACAACTACAAAATATTAAATGTTTCTTTTATTTTTATAAATTATTTATTATGTAAAACGAAAAAAAAAAAAAAAAAAAAAATTTAAAAGAAGTAAAAACATGATTGTGTTAGAAACAAAGTAGAAACAAAATTAAAATATAAACAGACCCTCCCAAAATAAAAAATTTCCATAATAAATATATATATATATATATATATATATATAAAGACAAAACTAAAAAATTATAAGTTTATAAGTATTTTTTTAAATTTATTTTTTTTTTTTTTCACAGATTGACCCCAAATGAATAATTATAAAAATTTAAGTATTGTTTAGTTTCTCGTAGTTGCATTTCATAAAGTCTTTGTGGTTCAAATTGTTTACCTAAAGTTTTATTAATTGCAATATTTTCGTCATTATTAAATTTATTATCATTTTCTTGAATGTGTAATGATTGTTGTTCAATATCTAATGGCATGAAGACATCGGATGATGAAATTGATTCATTTAGATTAATTAATGACGTTGATGATGCTAGTAAATTTTTATTATTTATATGATTATCATATAAAATTTCAAATGAAGAATGATCCGATAAATTATTTGACATGATGGAATTTGGTGTTGTTTGATTATTTGAATTTGGTGTTAAATTATTATTATTATTGTTACTAATATTATTGGAATTAATATCCGTTGATGTTACAGGTGTTATACTATTTTGTGATATGGAAGAAGAATTATCTATATTTGATAAGATTGAATCATTTGGTGTTAATCCTTTTTGTTTTTGTTGTTGATTTTTTGGATTTCTTGGCTTGTATTTTCTTTTTGGTTTTTTATGACCTTTAAAATTATCAGAATTCATTATTAGTTTATCGTCATCCATCTTTGAAAGAACGTCATTTCTATTTGTGTTTGTTGCTACGATGACTATGGCTTCTAAAGCATCTTTATTTAACAAAACTTTTGGATCGACAATACTTTCAGCTGTTGAAATAAATCTTGAATGACCTGTTGAAGTTTTAATCATTTTTAATTTGTTATTTGTTTTACGTTTCTCTGAAGGAGATTTAATATTTTGTAAAAAGTCTTTTGATAAATGTTTACAATTACCTAACTCAATATGATCTTTAATCCAAATATTTGTATTTTCAAAAAATTCATTACATTGACCACAATGACCACTTGATTTTGAACGATCGTTTGGTTTAACACCTTCAGGATATATGAAATGTCTTGCTTTTAAATGAGTCTTATATGTATCACGTCTACTAAAACCACCAGAATTATGACAACGTAATTCTGGTGATAAGTTAATATCAAAATATGGACAATGATAAGCTTTTTGAATGGCATGTTTTTTAATATGACGAGTTAAATAACCTCTAATTTTAAATTTAGCATCACAATAATGACATATAAATGAACCCTGGTCATTGTTATCGTTATTATTATTATTATTATTATTATTATTATTATTATTATTATTTAATAAATTTTCATTTAAAGATAAATTTGAAATTTTGTTGGAATTAAAACTTTTTATGTTTTCTTTAATTAAATTGATGTCTGTTGGTGAAGAATTACTCAGAGGAGAAATAGGTATTTTATTTTGATGGAGGTTATGAATTAAATTATTATTATTTTGAAAATTTTGTTGATATAAAGGAGATGAAGAAGATGATAAAGGTATTGAGTTATTAAATATACTTGGGAAAACTTTTTCGTTGTTTGAATAATCTAAATTTAATGAACATGGTGTTACTGTTGAAAAACTATTACTTTTATCTTTTAATTTAATATCTATATTGTTTTTTTTTGGAAATAGAGAACTTATAAATTCTGTATTATTATCAATAGGTTCATTATTTTTTTGCTTATTCAATTTTTCCTTTGAAGAATCTTTTTGTTTTAAAATTTCTTTTTCATGGGTAGAAGATGAAGTATTCAAGGAAGACGATGGTACCAGAAAATTAACCAATTGTTTAATGAACTTTAAACCATTAGTTGATATCCCATATTTGGTCTCAGCAGACTCCTTTTTCTTGGAGAATAAAGTCGAAAGATATGGCATATTTGTTTTAAAGTTCTTTTTTTTTGTGCGATAAACAAAAGTGAAAAATGTTGAAATTGAAGCTAGCGAAATGTATAACGAGAAAGGCTAGCTAATATAACAAATAGACGATTATGATAATATTATATACGTATAAATTTTTATTTTTTTTTTTGGTTGATTGCTTTTCCTTAAGTAAAATAGCGTCTTTATTTCTTTTTTTTTTTTTCTCTCTTTTTGACAGTATAAAAACCTTTGTTCTTTCTGGGTGTTACAGCTGGAGTAAGGATAAAATGGACGGTGGCACTATATAATATATCTCAGATATTATTATTAAGGATGTGTGTTGTAATAATTGATATCTTTATGATTGAAGACTAAAAAGAGGACACTGACTCTAAAGGTTGATAAAATAAAACAGCGTAATCGGAAATTAAACAGCTCAAAAATTTTCAACGTTCGAAAAATATAAATTTTTTCTTTTTGCGAAAAACAGGTGTAACCGAGCGGAGAATTAACTCCACCCTCTTGAATGTTGAAGAAAAACAAACGTTTTGTATTTTGTATAAATAAATTTGTAAACTTTGATTTGAGATTTTTGTTGAAGTACAAACAAGTTGGTGGGGCAGTGGTGGCTGACCCACCCGTTCTTAAACACTCGTTTTGCTCTGTTGTGGAGCGTGTGCAAGCACGTCCATCTCGTAGTCCAGGATGGGCCCGTCTGTAACAGAAGAAAACGGCTCGAGGTCAAAACTGTCGCTGGATTCATTTTCATCCGACTGTGGGTCTATCAGTACACCGGTCGCAAGCTCTTGTCCTATGTTCATGTATTTTATCTTTTGTTTTTGTCTGTACCTGAAATAATTGTAATAGCAGACATCCAACAATACAACGATCACCCCAATCCAATTGTAAATTCCACTGATTCTCTCATGTAGCAACCATATACCCATGAGGATCGTGAGCACCTCCTTGACAACCCCAGAGACAGATAGAGTTAGCACTTTCGTCAATTGTAATATCCCAAATTCACAAAACGTCAGTAGAAAAACAGCCATACCAGGAATAATCATTAAAACCAAACCAGTTAAAATAGAAACAGCATTGGTCCCATTTTCTGGCACAAACTTGATCTTGAATAAGTTTGAATCTAGTATCTCCGGAAAAGGTCTTTCAATTATCAATGAAGTGACAATCAATGTTAAACCCATGATAGGCGCTAATTGATATATAGTATAAATAGGATGTGGTTTTTCATCCCCTGTAGATTTTAAAGGTTCTTCGAGATTTTCTTCATTGGGAAATTCTTCATTATTGACCTTGGCTTCATTAGGTTTCTTTTTCAATATTAATTGTGTATATGTCCATCTTAATCCAGAAAGACAACTACTGATCAAAACAAGTAAACTACCAAATAATATTTCAGCCTGATCTTGATTTTGGCTACTACCATTGTTAGGTTTATAAACCATCATTATAACACCAAAAAACATAATAAAAACAATTAGCCCCAACTTCCAGTGAAATTTTTCCAATTTAAATATGCAACTAAATAATAAAACAAAAGCAATGCTCGACGATTTAATAATTGTATACACAGTTAATGGAACAAACTTAAACGATACATTACCAAATCCAATATCACCAGCAGTGGCGACAGCTGTAGGTATTATATATTTCATATAATATTTCCATTTTTTATTACTTCTCATTATTTCTTTATTTCTACTTGTAATTAGTTCTGGGGACCATCTCTCACGCAATTTAATGTATATGTATGAAAAAAGCCAAAGTATAGTTTGATGAAATGACGTTAGTAAAATTGGATATGCAATACCAAGACCCTTTTTGGGATCAAACATCCATCTGTTATATACTGATAATGCAATTGCGCAAAAAAACCATCCAGAAAGATATAAACCTATATATTGCCACTTTTTCATAACTAAACGATATTTTTTTGTAATGCAAATATAAATTATGTATTTTTTTAACCAGCTCTGGATATGTAATATAGATAACCCAAATGAGAGTATGTATTTATAAAAATATGATACTTTATCAAAAAAAATATATATTTATATGAATTATACCCTAGTTATTAAAACCCTATGCCTTATTTTTAATTCTCAATTTCATAGATTTTAGACAATCACTTCAAATATTCGAATTGCTTCACGTAATTTTTCATTGTTGGGCATGCAAAGTTGAATCACAATCAATTATTTCTATTCTTGAAAAAATACTGTGCTCAAAGCGACACGAAAAACTCGATTGAATACCGTTTTGAAATAAAAAAATACACAAATAGATTGACAGGTACAACAAAATTGCAATGATAATGTACAATAAATATAAAATTGATATATGTGGCAAATAATGCTTTTTTTTTATGCGTATTATTATTGCCAGTTCTTTGTAAATAATATATATATATATATATGTATATATCACAATTTATGATTTGTTTGCAGGTTGTAACGGGACAAATGAATGAATTGAAATGGTATTATCAACCACAACATCATTCTTCGATATGGTTGATTGTGCAGTAGATAAAGCCTTTTCCACAGATTCCTTTGGTGCAGATTCTACCAAAGTTAAGTTAGCATTAAATTTCGTTGAATGTTGTAATTCATTTGCAGATGATCGCGAAGCCTGTTCAAAATCTCCAAACTCATCATCGTCATCACTATCTTTTTGATCTTTCTTTTGTTTATTTTCATTTTCTGTAGCAACGTTCGTAACTTTGTCAATTTGATCGCTTGATTTTAAAGGCGCCACAGACGCTTCTTTATTACTTAAATCAATTTCACAAGATTTCCTAAGCCCATGGGCAAGTAAGTCCATTTCATGGACTTTTTGATCCGTCTTATCATTATTTGATTCATACTCGTTAAGATCCAAGTCATTTGACCTCGGCACATCTTCGGAGTTTCCATTAAGTGCACCCAGAACCATGGTACTTTCAATATTTTCACCGATACCATTTTTATCAGCAATAGCTGAGGTTTCCTTTCTGTTATCAAATTCCACCTCTTTTTCTTTCCTTTTAGATTTGCGTTTGCTCCAGAACCAAAGCGAACCTTTGCTTTTTGATTTATGTTTACTTTTAAGATCATCGCCGTCTTTCTTCTTTTTGGGTAGTTCCCTGGCAACAAATTTTTCTAAAGGTCGTACCTTAAATCCAGTATCACTAAAATTAAAATTATTTTGATTAGGTAAACTGGCAGTAGATGAATTCAAATACTCTTGACTATCATTCTCTGTGCTTTCATTTTCATTATCGCCCAAAATTTCCTTCCACAATGCACCACATGAATCCATATTCTTCAGTTCGTTGGTCGCTATCTTGAAAAGTTTTTGATTTATTGTTTCTTTGAGAAGTGAAATATTTTTTGTCAACGGTTCATCAAGACTATTATCCTTTGCCATTTTTTTCATTGGTGATCTCGACCTTGCCCTACTCCAAGCAAACAACACTGGTTCTTCAGCTTGCAGCACAGTCGAGTTGGAGGATCGTGAACTAGCTCTCCTTTCTTCTTCAAACCATCGCTCCCCAAATTCCAATGTCTTTAAATGTAATTTACTATCTTTTCTCGATAAGTTTAAAGTTTGGGCAGGACCAAATAAAGAATTCATCAGTTTTCTAGTCCCAGACAATTCATTTAATAGATCATACAAACTTGCATTTTCAAGTTTCTCTTCTCTATGTTTAATATCAGCTTCTGGTAAGATTTTATTTATAATTTCATCAACATCGATGTCTTCTTCGCTGCCATCATTCATTTCAGATTATGTAGTAATACTGTTGAATTGAAAGTGTTGTTCCAAAAAAGGCAAATTTTTGAAATTATTTTTGTTTATCTATTTTTATCTACAGCCTTAAATTGTTCTCCAATCAATCAACATTCAATTTTTATTCATAATGTTCACAGTGTCAGATGTTTAATTAGTTATTTCAATTTTCTTTCTTTTTTCATTTTTTTCATTTAAAGGCTTGCTAATCTAACATTTTCTAAATAAATTTCATGTTGAAAAAAAAATAAATATACACTACGGTAAATTATTTTGGTTAGCTTGCAGACTAGAAATTAAAATAAATAATAATTATAAATAGCAATATCAACCGTTAAAAAAAATGCTAACTACGGTACTTCCTCAATTTTCCGATAATCAGATAAACGTAGCATTTTTTGATAATGTAACGAATGCATCAGAAATACGATCCAAAATCTCTGAATTACCATATGCATTCATAGACGCAGCCACTATTTGTTCAGTGGAACAACTCATGTCTGCATTTTACCGTGTATTGGTCGAAAAAAATTATAACAGATTAAGAACTAAAAGTTTACATTCAGAAGTGTTACTTTGTCTATCTCCTACATCCAATATTGGTGATGCATTCAACAAATTTGGTATCAAAGATTCCACCAACCAACTAATAATGGTACAGATTACTGAAAAAGATGAAACAGATAACCATTTTGACAAAACTCTTGTCAAGGGAGAAGAAATTGAATTGAATGACAAAAACTTATCCAAATATATGGATGAACCTCAACTCAGAAAAGTACGTATATTTATTTAAAATTATTTCTCTTGAAGATATTTTTACTAACACTGTAGCTATTTTCTTTTTTCTTATAAAATATTACTATTGCAGATTTACAAATTAGATAAAAACTTTGAGCCAAAGTCAACCGCTGATCTTTCTAGAGCCATAGTTGGTACAATTCAATTAAGAGGTTTATAAAGACATGAATCTTACGTGAAAAAAAAAAAACAAAAAAAAAAACATTCGTTATTATTTTGCAAATTATTAATAACTGTATATAAATTCTAATAGTTCAATTTTTTCATCATATTTTTTTTTTATTATATTTTTGCCCAATTATATTTAGTATATAAAAAATTCAATTGTTTATGATTAAATTCTAAAAAAAAAGATTTTTTTTTTTTTATGGAAATAAAAATAACCTTCCTTACACTTTATTAGATTTTGAAAAATTAGCAAAGTAATGAACTAATTCTAATTCGGTAGAAAGTGTATCATATCTGTAATTGATTCTTATATCTGGGACATTAGTTTTAACTACATCATTACCTTCAACACCATCTTTTTCAAAATCTTTACCAATCCAATGTTCTTTAATTGGTGCCTCCCAACCACTTTGTAAAACAGAATTTCTGGCTAATTCACACATATCAACATTAGACAATTTATAAATTTGTGCAGCAACAGAATATTCCTCAATTAAGGGTTCCCTGGTATAGGAAAATTGCAATGGATCATCGGTGGATAAAGAGACATTCAAACCTCTTTTGAAGTATCTTGGGAAAGGGTTCTTATCATAAGTTAAAAACAAAGCATTGTTTGATAATGGTGACATTGCAATACCAATTTGATCCAAATAGTACAAGTATTGCACAAATGGAACTTTTCTTAATAAAATACCATGAGAAATACCTTGCGACAATAGATACGCGGAGACTAAATGTTCCGGATCACCAGCTTCACCACAGTGAGGTCTTAAAACTAATGTATTGAAACCACGTTTGGCTCTCCATTGATTTAAAGAAGCCATACTAGAATATAAATAGTATAGATAATAAGAGTATGGGGGATTTTGTGCAGCATCCCATAAAGATGGTCTTGGGTATTTTCTGTGGAAACGACGATCAACCTTAGACTCATCGTCAACAGAATCAAACCCTATAACTCTTTGTAAAAATACATGTAATTTCGGGTGAGATCTTGGGTCTTTTGTTACTTCAAATAATGGTTGAAACAAATTTTTACAAACATCGTTAAAGTTTTCAACAATACCCGTTTTTTTGTAAATATCGTATAAACGTGGAACTTGAATTAACCAACGAACGTTGTGAGAAATAACCTTATTGTCAATAACCCAACTTGCTAATTTATCCCATTCGTCTAAAGATCTACCATAAATAGAAATTCTGTATTCACAATTTTGATATTTAGAATTTTCTAAATCAAACAAAACTTGTTTGGTAATATCAGCTAAATATTTACCCTTAATGTAATTATTTGTTTTTAAGAAAATTTCTCTTAAACGAGATTCGCCAATCGGATTATATTTTAAGTTAAATTTATCAAATCTGTGAAAAGTATCCTTATGAGCATGCATATCTAAAGTGTCGATAGATAAATCGTAACCAGTCAAATTCAACGAACGGAATACTTCGTCTAATGTAAGAACTTTACCATCTCTAAAAATAACTTTTTCATCTTTATTATGTCTCAATTTATGTTTGATAAACCGTAATAAATGTTTTTGGTTCATACAAGCAGAGTGATGAACGTGGGTGTCTACCTTTCTGACATTATAAAAATCTCTATGTGGATTTCTTTTGGAAACACTTGTCTCTTGGTATTCATTTAGCAAATAATACAAATTCCAACGTGCTTCCAAATATTGTAATCTTCTAAAAGCAAAAGATTTTGCAGGGCCATCAGAAGAAATAGAAATCATTTGTTCTAAATCTAGATAATAATCACGCAATGTTGGAATATTTTCAATAGTATCTTTAGGCGACCCTTTTTTGTGAACAATGTAAACATCGTCACTGTTCGAAGAATAATCCCATTCTGTGTCCTCTCCTGGAATTTCGCATTCTTCAAAATTAAATACCTCACTATCTGGCTTGTTCGTTACTTGAATAACAGTCTTGGTTTCATCATTATAGGATGGTTTTGGTGGAGATGGGTAAATCTTCCAATCATCTTTATTTTTAGGGTTTTGATCATTTCTTTGATACGATAAACCTTGGTATTTAGCTCTCAAATTTCTACACTCTTGAACTTTTGAATATAAATCAATTAATTCTTGAGAAGGATCATCTAAGAACTGTTGAGCCGCATCTTCAGCCAACATACCCATCTTATATAAGGTATTATCTTTCTTGGCTTTAGGTTGTCCAAGTGATTCGCTATTTTCCCAAATTGGTCTAGGCGGATCAGGAACGGTATGTTTAGCACTAGCAGATAAAGTTCTACTTTTTTTATCCCTAGAAATACTGCCTGGGATACCACAATTAGTGAAATGGAAAGGTTGTTCCATAATTGCAGAATTAATATCATGTTCATCTACAGCTTCTTGTTTAAAGTTGTTCTGCATCAGTTGCTGGTTTTCATGATAAGAAAAGTTGGCATTAGCTGCTGAAATAGAATCGTCATCAATAGAATCATGATTACCTTCAGATATTTCACGTTGTATAGGTTTTAAACTGTCTTCGTTCCTAATATCCTCATTTAAAAGTAAGCCAGAAGTAGCACCCACACCATCATGAGAAGGTGCAGGTTCCAGTGATAAGTCTGAAAAGTCCTTAGCGACGTTCATGATATTTTAAATGATATTTAAATATATTGAATTTAAACAGCTAAATTTTATAAATTTTGTATGCTTCTAAAACCTAATAAAAATATCAAAACTGGAAAAGATTTAAAAAAGTTTCAAAAAAAATTATGAGATATTAAAGAAATTAAGTTTAAATGATAGAACTGACCCTAAATATAAATAAAAAGCACACGAGCCTTATAGCGTACGGTAAATTCCAATATTTATACTTTAATGTCTATTACTTAATATCAAGTATAAGACCAAGTCCAAGATTTTTCAAAATCCCCCAGACTTCCTCTATTCTGAATAAACAGGAGAGACATACCGTTCCATCACTAAAACTCCTTTAATATTTATAGCCGTAAAAAAATTTGCATTCAGGAAAGCGATGCACAGACCTAAAAAATGTTTTAAACCCTTAGGGCACAAATGATTTGGTATTAACAAAAAAACAAAAAAACAAAAATAATTTTTTAAAATATTGACAGGAAATTAGGGCACAAAACTATTTTTTGGGGTTTTTGTATTTCTTGTTTTGGAAAAGGTCAACAAAAATGAACTTTTAAGTATTGCGTCGCTGTAATTTGTGATTCATGCATGCATCGCAAATTATTGACATTCAAGACAATTTATGATGAGTTGCATAGGAGAAGATTATAAACCCACATTGTTTGTGTCAAGTCAGGAAGCCATATAAAATTTAGCGAAAACATCAAAATATAGTCATGGACACGAATTACTTAGAAGACGGGTTTGATCCTAAATCATTGAGAGTCGCAGATCTCAGAAGAATATTGGTTGAAAACAACATCGAACATCCTACAAGGGCAAACAAAAAGGTTTTGCTAGAACTATTTTATGAAAAGGTAAGTCCAAATATACCGCAGTTACGGGAAAATGCAGGCTTTTCAATTACGCAGCACGAGAATACTGAAAATAATAAAAAAAGAGTAAGAGATTCATTTGAAGATAAAGAAAGTTCTGAAACTGACAGTTCAGGGACTTCTTCAGGAAATGAAAGCGAAGATAGATCTTTAACGCCACCGATCAAAAAAAGAAAAACACATTCTGAGGAGGGAACTCCAATAATTGGGAAAGTTCGACAAAAAAGTCCTTCAAAAGAGCAACATAGAATTTTAAACGAAATAGAATTAATGGTTTCCTCTTCTGAAGATGAGAATGACAGTGAAGCAACAAAGAACCAGTTTTCAAATAGCCAACCTGTTCAAAAAAAATCAACTGATTTTGATTTTTCCTATAAAAGAAGAACTTTGTCTCCAGATTTAAGCAAATTAAATGTTTCTCCAAGTTTTGCCGCACAACTTACTAATGCAGTACAGGAAAATAGTGATTTCAAAAATTCTCAGTTAGATGTTGATTTAAGTTTGGACAATTCCATTACAGAAAATGATAAAGAAAATATTGATAATGAAAGTAATGTTATTTCATCAAGACAAAATATTGAAATTAGTCCCGTAGTAAATAAATATTCATATCAAAAACCAACCTTTGATTTTACTAATAACCAGAATTATAAAACGGGAAATAAGGCTAATACAAATGCAACGGAGCAAGGTTCGCCAAGGAGCTCTTCTCATAATGGAGCCCATCATGGTGGAAAGAATTTATTTAAAAATAATACAGGAGATTTAGTCGAACTAATTGATGTTGGCAGTGAAGATGATGAAAATATTTCAGAGAATAATAAAGAAGAGATAAACAATTCAATATTACATTCATCTGAACCAAATACAAAACTCTTTACAAATGTAGAAGAAGTTCTTCCTGCAGAATCACAAAATAATAAGGAAAAAAACTCTTCTTACTTTAAAGCGCCGAAAACTGAGTACAAGGCACCAAATGAAAATCTTATTGGCAATGTCGATAATGATGAAACTGATCAAATTTTAGAGAAACATGATTCTAATATTGAAGTCCTTAGTGACAATGAAAACGAAAGTGCATTTTTAGGAAATGAAAAATTTAACTTGTCTTCTGACAAAGAAAATCCAGCGTATATGAAAGCTACGACGGAGAAGAAATCCTCTGTAGCTTTTAAAAACACTACTCCTCAACATAAATCGTTCTTTAAGAAAGTTGTAAAATTTTTTATGAAAATTATATTCTTACTGTTTATTTTATTATCAGTTCTAATTGCTTTATGGTATCGTCAAGAAAAAATATATGTTGGTTATTGTGGAAAAGAAGTAGTTTCACCGGGACTAACATCATTTTATCCTGAGTTTCAAAACTTAAACAAAATTGACTCATTTTTAAAGCAATATAAACCGAATTGTATTGAATGTCCGGAAAATGCAATTTGTTATGAATATATGAAAATGAAATGCAAGCCTGACTATGCATTGCAAAAATCTAAATACAATTTGTTCGGATTGATTCCGGTGAGTGACACATGTGTGAAGGATGATAAAAGGGAGCAATTTGTAAATGAGGTTGTAAAGAAATCACTGGAATTCTTAAGAACAAAGAATGCTCATATTTCTTGTGGTGAAGGAGATGATGATTGCCAAAGTGGCATGTCCGAAGAAATATTATATCAAATATTTAATGAGTCTCGTGCTCCATGGATTAGTGGTGATGAATTTGATGCAGTTTGGGAACAAGCTATTGAAGGCTTAAAAAATGAGCCAGAAATTATTTGGAGGCAAGTGAGTATTAATATGAATTTTATTAACCAAAATTAAAATATTTTTTTACTAACATAATTAAACAGTTACTCGAAAGCGAACACAATTTTGACCCCAAGGACAAGTTTCGGTCCAATGAAATTTACAGACAGAAAGGACATATTCAGCAAACAGAAAGGCAGAAAGAATACCAATATTTTCGATCAATATCCAAGAAATACATTGGATTAAGATGTAAATTTGAAGGTGAGGTTTATCAAAAATACGTCAAATATCGTTATTTTTTATGGACCATTTTTTTTTTATTTGTTGTTGTAAAATATATGGAATATAGATTAAAAAAATATTTCAAAACAAAAACCTTAATTATGAACGTTACAAAAAAAACATTAGAAAAGTTGAAAACAGCAAAACATAAAAGTAATGAAACTCCATATTTAAGCACTGTTCAATTAAGAGACATTTTGTTGGCAGATATAACAAAGATAAAAGATAGGAATCTATTGTGGGCCCAAGTTGCAAAAAAATTGGAAAATAACTCAAATATCAAATCAAGTTTAATTGAAGTACATGGTGATATAATGAGATGTTGGGAGTGGGTTGGACCATTGGAAGAGTGCGGTTTGTATGATCGGGAAGGTATAGAATCAAATGCCAGTCAAACAACTAGTTAGTTTTTATGGGTTGTTGATTCAAAATATTAGTGTAACAATGTAAGCATGCAGTCAAGTTTATATTGCAAAACTAAAATAAAGACGTGGAACAACTTGGCTGCATGAATTGAAATTATGGACAAGGATGTGATGGTGTGTGTACCTACTGTCACATGAAGGAATGAAGAGTATTCAACCGTATGTAAAATTAATTAAACAAGTATGTATAATATGTATAATAAATAGCACTACGTAATTATGTGTAATAACAACTTTACAGCAATGACATTAATAAAGAACATTATTTATTTTTTTGCTTTTGATATGCCTTACAATATAGTTATGAATTTGGCTAGATCAGCCAACTATAACAATTGATTTAAGTCCGGGGTTTGTTTTTTTTAAAAACAAGCTTTGGGAAATAAATTTATATTTATTTTAAAGAATTTAATGTAAGCCAGTATGTAAGATTAAAACTGTAGGTCCAGGTTAATATTTACAATTAAAAATAAAATATTTGAGAAAAAGGACAACTTCGACGATGTGAAAACATAAGACAAACAAAAATACAAAAAAAAGTAAAAATAAAGCAAAAAAAAAACAACCTTGAACTAAATATATTGTATATAAAACAAACAATAAAGATATCTTATATCTATCTAAGGGTTTGGCTTTCGAAGTTTTAAAGGATTTATTTTTGGTCTTCCAACTTCCCTCCTATCTGGATTGACATTATTAAACGAGGGGACATATGAATTTGGGTGAACAACTCCAGATGGGGGTGCAAACCTAGAAGTTGAATTATTCATGTTTCTAGTGAGACTACTCGATGCTTGATGTTTTTTTGTATTTGATTGTTCTGTCTTATTCAGCTGCATCGGCTCGTTTGTATTGGTGCTTTTGCTTACATTAATATTTATATTTGTGTTATTGTTAGCTGGAGTAATTTGCTTTAAGTTTTTGTTGTTTGATTCAAAATCTGCGGGAAGGGTTTTGTTATGCTGCTTTAGCTCAACTTCCTTTCGTTCTTTACCATCGGCTGAAGTTGAGACTTGATTAAGTATCTTACCTTTGGGAGCAAATTTTTGGTATGCAGACTCACGCGTAGTTTCTAAGCCTTTCTCTTTGAGGACACTCATTGGGATATGTTTTGAAGTAGTTTGGTCAATAACATGTTTTATGGATTGTGCTTGAAATTTTGGGTCAAATACGTTTTCTTTCGGTACCTTACTCATTGATTGAACTGTTGTTGCAGCTTTGGCGGTCACAAATGTAACAGATTCATTTTCATTTTCATTTGACGTTGCTAATGGAGCCATACTGGGCTGATTTCCCATGTTAATTAGATCATCGTCAGGAAAATCATCACTTAACATCAAAGAATCATCCAGCAAATCTTCATTATCCATTTCATGTTCTTCAAATGGCTTTTTCGGAAGATTATCTTCGGTTTCTTTCTCATTATTCTTTTGATTTGGAACGACGTTCCTTTGAATATTTGTATTCGATACATTCAAGTAGTTTTTTTCGTTGTTGTTCTCTTTTTTAAGATTTGAATATTGATTTCCAACTTTCATTAATTGTCTTTTTTTATTGACAAATGAATGAGATGTATCTGTATCAAAAGTGTTTGACCTCGAGACTTCAGAGATTTCATCAGAGGGACGAAAAAGGTTCCCTTCATCAAAATCCGGAGGATCAAATTTAACTTTGTCAATTTTAGAAAGAAAATCTTTATCATATAAACAATTCCCCAAAGCATTACCAAATCCTCTTAGTGATCTCTTTAAAGCATCTGTAACGGCTGATTTCTTTGCTCTTTCAAAGGCGGCTGGCTTCCGGCGCTCATTTTCCACTGTACCATAACCAATGTCTTCTCTATATGTACCCGTTGCTAAAGTCACTCGAACGATTGCTGTACATCCTACACTGTACTTACCTTGCTTCTCATCCAAAAAATCTACAGTGACGTTTTTCACCTCAGTGGACCAGCCGTTATAACCAAATATTTGATTTGCCAAGTTGATGACTCTCCATCCTTCAATATATGCCACCCTACTACTTCCAAAGCCGATTCTTTTTGAAATATATTCGGGTCCTAATTTTTTATCTAGTTTTGCTTGAATGTCATCTACATTAGCACTAAACGCCTTTTTTTCATCCATAACTTCATATACCCTATTACTTTTATTTTTCAGAGTGCAAGTAAAAGAATCTTCGTCACTCGTGTGTATGTATGTAATCTGTATGATCCACTATTTCTCAGTGATTTATGATCATTTCTTGTGAATCCTTTGCAAGGTTTGTCTAACCAACTATACTGACTTTTGACACCAAATTACCGCTACACGTAAACCGGTTTTCGTGTTGGTGGCAAACGGTCTTTGTTCGGGTCATAATGGCCCGCTGTTGCACTTTGTAAGTGACAGGTACAAGATAGAATAAGAATCCATACGGTGGAACCCCTTTAAACTAGAATATATACATATATATATATATATATACATTTGCAAAACTAATTATAAAAACTATATATTTACTTTGGCATATTGTGGCTTGTGTAATATATCTAACAATGGGGCAATAATAATTAATCTGTATTCCAGATCGCTTTATACGCACAGCAGAACCGCGAGGTTCGCATAAGAAAAACAAAAATTTGTTTATTGGAAACAATTTTTATTTGATATTCATCGTTGGTGAAATATTTTGAACAACTTAATTGATCAATTTTAGCCGTTTGGTTGGGGATATTGTATATCTCTGTGAAAATCTTCTGAGCAAAGAAAAGCAAAAATATAAAATAAACAATACAGAATATCCGTACTGGTTTCAGCATATTATATTAAGTTATCGTTCTTTGTACAACCCAAATAAAATTATAAACTGGCATGATAGAGACACCTGCAGTTTTAAATTCAAAATACACGTACCATGCTATATTTACAGATATATGCAAAACGCGTTTCAATAACATGGTCGTCAGGTTTTTTTTCAATATCGTTATTATTCAAGCATTAGCTGTCACAGCAACATCAGGAGTTAAAGCTTTCCTGTTACAAGGAATTTTTTTTTTCATTGCAAGAATTTTTGCTTTATATTTTGTGCCATTATTTATTATCATAACTAGAAAAAACTACATGCATGTTAAATCATTAGGTTATTCCACTTTATCTACTCAAATTATAGGTCAGCTTTGCTCGCTTAAGTTTGTCGTTTATCAAATTTTATTTACCATTACCAGTATTATATTCTCAGCATCAATATGTGATGTCTTTAGAATTTACAGTTCAGACAGTTACTCGATGCAATTTTACAGAATTTATGTGTGGTTACTGATCCCAACTATATATGCATTCCAACATTGCGCCTTCGATTTTGACAAATTATCCTTTTCGATGAATTCTCAGTACCAAGCTCCACAAAATTATATTGGTTCCAGATTGAAAAGAGCAGTTATGAAAAGTGGTACTTTGACATTACTTTTATTGGTGACAGGACCTTTTTTTTTTAGCGTATTAACTTCCAATTTATTTATTGGATTTAGTTTACAATTTAAATTGGCAGCTTTAGCCTTTTTAATATTTTTCAATTTTGAATTCATCAATATTTCTTTTAATGCACATATGTCAATTGGTTGTTTACATAAAGGGAAACCAATTTCATATTTATCGTCCACTCCTGTTGAAACATTGATTAGTGGATTGAATTCTAAAAGGTCATTTACTAAGTTGACTGCTTTCCAAGAACTAGCATATAGGGCTACATCTTCCGATGCATCATTAAGAATTCCAATCTATAGTAATGTTTATAGAAATACTAATTTATGGTCGGCTATCTTAAAAGAATGTTTATCTGTAATTCAAGAAACAAATTCCTCTGTAAGTCAATATTTGACCAGTTTAGAAAAAACTATGAGAGAAGCTAAAGGTAACGAAACCATGCTAAGAAATTATTTAGAAGACGGAAAATTCAATAATAAACCACTTTTTGGAAATACTCCAAGTAATACTTTTGATGAAATGCAGACATCATTTACAAAATATCAACATAATGACAGTTTTTCACATAGAAATACGCCTCGTAAAATTTCATTGTTGCATGATAATATTTTATTAAATAGAAACCATAAAAATAATATAAAAGACAGTAAATATTATTTCAGCAATTCGCCAAGGTATATTGATTCTCAACATTCATACAACGAATCTTTGATTACACAAGATACAAGAGTAATAACATTGATTAAGACCATTTTCAATAATTTAAAGAAACGTTTTTTTTCCTTTTTTTTCCCATCTAATGTTTTAAATGAAGGTGAAAAATACCAATTATCTCTATTTGAAATATGGTATCTATCTAAAAATAGACAGGCGGAAAAATTAGTACCATTGGCTACTTGTCATATCGAAAGTGTTATTTCACTAATGGGTATACTTATTAGAGCAATCGATGAATCGCCAAAAGGTAGCGTTGTTGCTTCAGTTGGTGAAGTATTGAAATATTTAGAAAGATCTGTAGCTATACTTGGCAGATACGCAGAATGGAATCCAGAGAGAGATAGTAACGTTGATGCTGATCAAAATGATAAATCAAATGATGTTATTTCTGTATTGTATGAGCTATCAATCAGCGCATTTTTAGAAATTGTATTAAAGTATAACGTTCTTCTGAATGACGTACATTTGGATGAAGACGTTATTAAGTTAAGTTCATGGGTACTGGATATGTGTGCTTCTGAATAATTTTAAAGCACAAAAAGTATATAGAAGTTTTTACATTGTATAGACTGAAAATGTATATGTAGTTTTAACATGTATCTACAATTAAATTATTTTCTACTTTTTCAGGTGTAATTTATAAGTTATAAATTGAATAATTAATAAAATATCATCAATTACTTAAATTATTTACAAAAATAGTGTCTACTGCTCTGCCACTCTGCTGCCCTTGCAACATTCATGATATTTATATTCTTTGTTATGTAGTTGACGATTTTTCAATCTTCACTATTTCAATAAGGGAAAGCGGAAAACTAGCAGTCCGCAAATAAAATTGATGGCCGAGTTGTTTATAAACTCCATAGATAAGCAAATGTTTATTTACTAAGCCATTCAAGAACATCGCGACAATAATAATTTCAACCAATTTGGGATAGTAAGACTGCTTAATAGTACCCTACAATAAATATATAATGAATATACCTTCTAGTTTTGACAAAAAAGATGTTAATGTTGAAGAGATGTCTTTTGGTGAAAGGGTTGTATACCATTGCAAAAAACAACCATTAGTGCCCATTGGTTCCCTTTTGACTACTGGTGCAGTTGTATTGGCAGCTATGAATGTCAGAAGTGGGAACAAGAGAAAGGCACAATACTATTTCCG
The DNA here is from genome assembly GCA_030571615.1 of Jamesozyma hellenica. Lineage (NCBI taxonomy): Eukaryota > Fungi > Ascomycota > Saccharomycetes > Saccharomycetales > Saccharomycetaceae > Jamesozyma > Jamesozyma hellenica. The sequence continues at coordinate 28,210 of JAJLYD010000007.1, read as the reverse complement.
CTGGAGAGTTGGTCTGCAAGGTGCCACTTTAGCGGCTCTAGTTGCTGGTTCATTTATTTATGGTAAGAATTCTAAAGAAAGAAAAACTGCTGCTGAACAAATGAAGGAAAAAGCCAAGATGAGAGAACAGTTGTGGATTCAAGAATTAGAAAGAAGGGAAGAAGAAACGAAAGCTAGAAAAAAGAAGGCTGAGCTTGTTAAAATGAAAACTATTGAAAACGAAGATTCCATCAAAAAGTTAGAACAGGAATTAAAGGATTTAGAAGATAAACTTAATAAAAAAGGATAAATAATTTTCAACTACATAATAAACTATTTCATTTATATTTTTTATGAAGTAGGCTGTAAATATAAGAAGTATTCAAAATATTAAAACGAAAATGTTTTTAACAAAATAATATATGAAAATAACATTTATGAATGTATATTACAATTTTTAAGCTTGACACTTCACAAATCTTGTATTAGAACATTATATAAACACTTCATTTCAAAAGTCGTAACTTTTTTTTTTTTGCAGTCTTTTCACGTGACTTGAATGCTTTTACGCGCAGAAATGTAAAGTGGCAATAATGAAGATCTGTATAAACATGTTTGGACTGACTATATCCCTATGCATTATATTAAGTAGAGTAAAGCTAACAAAATATTAGATCTCTTTTGTGTTAGAATTTTAAAATAGGACATAAAATATATTACGCTTTGATTTTTAAAAATTTCATATGTCATTTGTGGAAGTAAACGAATATCTTGTGACGAAGCCAATATATGTGAGTATTAACTCAACGAATTCTAAACTCATTAGAAATGCATTTATTGTAAAAGCACATCCGAGCAGTAAAATATCAAGGCTGCTGCAATATGTACATTTTAGATTAAGCGGGTTGTCAAGTACATTCAATGGCGGTAAACCTTATCCTGAAGCCACGTCGAATATTGCATCTGTTTCAGAGTACTATTTACAATATGAAGGCAAAAAGCTACCTATTGACTTAGAGCTGAATAGTATTATACGTAATGGTTCTGGGGTCATTGGCTTTCCTATAAAATTTTATTTTGAAAAACGTAACATGACTGATAATTCGGAACAAGCAGAAGGCCACATGATTGATTTATCATATGATCAATTTGATTTTAGCAATGTCTGCTTTAAATACATGGTTAATGTTTTAACTGCTGATAGATTTATTGAAGACTATTTTAATTTATATTTTAATAATGGACTCACCAAATTATGTGACTTCATGAATAGTATCTTATCTATATTGAACGAATATGAATTTCAAAGTGGAACAGATCCATTTGAGAATAATCATTCAATCAAATGTTTTATGGGTTTAGATGATCGTCACGAAATAGATGACTTGCTGGCTTTAAAATTTAAAGGACAGGATCATGAGATTGAGATTAATTCTGATAACAAAAGTGTTTATATGAATACTCCACTTTGGAATATGCTAAACATAGATTTTACACCCACCAAAAGAAGTAGTTTTTGTCTAATGATATATTTTAAGCACTACCAAGCAATTGACACTACTAAAAAGTATGTCAAAGTTAATTTAAATTGTTTTGCAAAATTATTTCAACCATTTATTTTGGTTAACGAAGATACGGAAGTGCACGATATAAAAAAATTTATTTGTTGTGTATACGGTCCATCAAAGAATTTAAATCCCAAAGATGTTTCAATTATATATAATGGTCGAGTAATTCATGATAAAACGTTTTCTGGGAATGATAATTTCATAACGAAATTCATAGATCTTCAAAAAGATGCTAAATTAGATATTAAAGTAAGACAACAAAATGTTGAACCTAATGATGATTTTTGGTTAACTGATGTTAAAACAGATAATGATATGAAATACTTTGAATTTTTCAAACCCTGCCTTTTGTATGATGCACAACCATTGGAAGTAAAATACTCTGGTAACTTTCAATTAAAATTTGTAACTGAATCGGGTTTATCTATCCAACCATTACCTGGCCTATATACTAAATGTTTGGTTGACGATAAGGATATTGTCTACATTGAATCTTCGGAGTTGGAACCTATAAAAATTTCACTAATGGATACTGATAAAGATTATTATCTTTCTTTATCGTCAAATGAGTATGAAATTGACGAAAACAAAATTATCAGGATCAATCCGGATATTATTCAAAAATTAGGTAGTTTTTCTAATGTCCAATTTAAACGTCAAAATGTTATAAGGGAAGAAATTGAAGACAAACAAGATAAAAGAAGGGTGGTCCATTTATTTAGATGGAGTGTGTTTTGTTTAGAAAATATGTTATGGTTTGTCAAAAAAATTCTTCTATTTTTTAAAAATATTTTTTTAACCATTTTCTACATTTTTAAAGAGAAAGGGATATTGTTTATAATATTTTTTTATTTTGGCCCATTTTTTCCACTAAGATATTGCATGCCAGTGCTACCAGTATTAATCATTTATTCTATTTTTTTTTCAGAAAATATCATTTATTTATGGTCGGGATTTTTAGGATTTAATAAACTTGATAGATCTACGTGTTTGAAAGTTAGAGAGTATTTTAATGGATTGAAAACTATTGAAAAAGATTTTTACGACAGATGTCAAGATAAAAATATGATTGAGTTGTTTTTAATGGATCAGTTAGAAGGATGCAGGTGGAATCTTTACAACGTGCATTCAATTAATCAAATGGGTAACATGACAGATAGTGATTCATTAAAAGAATTATTTAGAAGATTGAAAAACAATTCTTCTGATACATCATTTAAAGAAATGATTAATTTGCTAATTGATATTTATGAACAAAATGATGAAATGCAAATGTTAGATAATAATAAATCCGAAAGTTTAACAAAATTAATGAATATAATGAAATCAAGCGATATTAGTCAAGCATCGAAAGTTCGAAAACTTGCTAATAAGATAAGTGAAAATTTTAGAAGGCTTTGTGATGGATCATTTGAAATACTTGTACCTGATTCTTTAAATGACAATATTATCCAGGGAACTGTCAAGAATGTTATCTTCTTTGTCATTCTACTTGTTCCACTAGTGAAAGAGAAGGCAGAATCTGTAGTAGAGAAAAGAGTTCGCGAACGTGAAGAAGCCAATGCTAATGATAATGGAGACGCTGATCAAGTTGCTGAAGAAGCAAACGACGACACATTGGATATGATTGTGGAAGATGCTCACGAAGTACGCGAAGACGCAAGTATCGGTAGTGCCACAGGATTTGCTGCATATCAGGCAAACAGCGATGCCTAAGCAGTCAGCGGCGGTGCTGTAGCGGCAGCAGTCAGTTGGAACTATGTATGTGGAAACATATATAGTCAAGATCGAAGTCCCTCTAAGAACCTTCAAGGTTGTGTATATGTTCTTCCCCGTGTCTGCGTACCGGGTCACCCCCATCCCCCACAAGTCTCGCCCGTTCAGCGCTCTTACAAATCGGCCACTCAAACGGCGGCGGTTTTTATAAAATCCATCGCATCTCTCGACAAAAGCTGCCCTTTTTTTGCCACTGAAAAAAAAAAATAGTTCTATATAAAAGCGAACCTGATTTTTTTATAACCCTTACTTATTCTTTTTTTTGTATAATGTTTTGTATTGTTTGGTATTTTATTCATTAATTCTTAGCAATTGTATAGCAGAAAAGTTTAATTACCTTTTTCCTACAATATAAACATACATAAATACATATATCAATTAAAAATGGTCGCTCAAGTTCAAAAACAAGCTCCAGCTTTCAAGAAGACTGCTGTTGTTGACGGTGTCTTTGAAGAAGTTTCTTTAGAACAATACAAGGGTAAATACGTTGTCTTAGCTTTTATCCCAATGGCTTTCACTTTTGTTTGTCCAACTGAAATCATTGCCTTCTCTGAAGCTGCTAAGAAATTCAGAGCTTTAGGTGCCGAAGTTTTATTCGCTTCTACCGATTCCGAATACTCTTTATTAGCTTGGACTAACGTTGCTAGAAAAGATGGTGGTTTAGGTCCAGTTGACATTCCATTAATTGCTGACAGAAACTTAACCTTATCCAGAGACTACGGTGTCTTAATTGAAGAAGAAGGTATTGCTTTAAGAGGTTTATTCGTTATTGACGGTGAAGGTGTTGTTAGACACATTACTGTTAACGATTTACCAGTGGGTAGAAATGTCGATGAAGCCTTAAGAATCGTTGAAGGTTTCCAATGGGTTGACAAGAACGGTACCGTTTTACCATGTAACTGGACCCCAGGTTCTGCTACCATTAAGCCAGATGTTGAAGGTTCTAAGGAATACTTCACTGAAGCCAACGCTAAATAAATTATTAACGAATTGTAAATAAATAATTTGATCAAGTTAATCTTTTTTTTTTTTACATTTTTTATTCTTGATTATATTTCTATAATTTATTTATCAAACTTCTCATTACTTACATATTCAAGTAAATATTTAAGAATTAACTCTTTTTTGAAAAGATATTATTAATGTAAATAAGTTCCGGAACATTCAGAAAGATAGTAAACGCACCATAATGCGTATTGCCTCATTTTTGTATCCACCAATACAAATATGTACAATTTTCTAGTTTCTGCTACTCTTGTAAGTGTCACTTACTAATTTTGGTTCATTTACTCATTTATTCAGAAAACGCGAAATTTTTAATTCTATATTTGCCGCTGCGTTAACAAATTAATTAGCATTCGGAACAAGAAAAATCGACTTTACAATTACGATTACATACGTGAAGTGCATGCAGCACGCTGTATAAACAGAACCATCGGCGCCATAAAAGTCCTGGCTCGTTAAAGCACGTTTCAAAAATAATGTAATTAAGACAATTTAGATCTCCTTAGGGTATTTGTTTTTCCCCTTTCTTCTTTCCTAAAACAAAGAATATATATATACATACATAAATGAAAAAATAAACAAAAAAGCGCGTCTGGCTTTTCAAACAAAACCAAATCAAGACTAATCATATTTCCAAGATAGTAACGAATACACGTATTTGGCCTTTGCAACGTTTCAGTACGCTCCATTCACATTTCCACAGTGCTTTTAAAACAGACAAACACCTATTAAGTGACCGTTTCTGGACATCAAAGTGTCACATGCTTCGAGTGACCGCGTCTTGTAAACAATCACACACACGCCACGCCAGAAACCGCCGCACAGACCGCACAAGACGCGAAACGCGACGCAGCCGATGATTCTCTCTCGCTTTTCCGTATCGGGTTAAATGTGCTGTGCCCTTTCTGGGTATAAACACGAATACGTTAATTAATCGAAATTTTTCACTTTGGATTTCCAAGTATTATCACCAAGAATGATCCAGTTGAGTTAATTGATTATGTTATAACGCTTCTTATAGAAGCGTTCCTGTGACTTGCTTGTTTAATTTAGCTACTTCAAATATCATATAAATAATCTTGGCTTTTAACCACTATTCTTTGCATCATCATGACTCTTTGCAAACCTCTGTACAACTTTTTTTATTTCTTAATTTTTCTTTTAAAACTTCATTGATTTAACAATACCAATCATATCATAAAATTATATTCACATTTAAACATTCTTCTCTTTTCATTAAATTCATTTTATTTTCACTAATATTTTTGCAATTCAATTCATTTCATTTCATATCATTTCATATCATATCATATATCATGGCTTCTAATATTATCGCAAACAAACAAACTTTACCTTCATTAGCTAACATTCTATCCATTGAAAGAGCACAATCAGAACCAACATCTCCATTTTTACAATCTTGTAAATCAAGCTTTCGTAGTGACGATCATGGCATAATTAGATTACCACCATTATCTAATAATATAAACCGTCCCACATCCACTGAAAGTACAAGTAAACAAAATAATTTTAATTTATCACCATCATATAATTCAATAAATCAGTCCACAAAAGTTTCATCATTAAGATTAAATTCATTACCAATTTTAAATTCTGAAACTAAAATATCATCACAACAAATTCCAAAATCACAATTACTAAATATGGATAACATTAATTATAAGATTATTAACTCTGAATCCTCACAACAACAATCTCCAAAACAATATATTAAAAATAAATTGAATTTTAATACACCATCAACTCCTATAATTAAAAAAAAATTAAATTCAACAAATCAATCAACAACCAAAAAAATAGATATTTTAACTCCATTAACAGCAGTAAAAGCGGCTATAACACCATCCAGTAACGAAAAGAAACGTTCTTTTGCCTTCATTACACATTCTCAAGATACTTTTGGAGTGAAAGAACCAAAAATTGATAATGCTCCATTAGCTCGTCGTAAAAGAAGAAGAACTTCAATACAAGAATTAAATATTTTACAAGCAGGTTTTCAAAAATCTTCAACTCCAGATAAAAATGAAAGAATTCAATTAGCAAATCGTTGTAATATGTCTGAAAAAGCTGTTCAAATTTGGTTTCAAAATAAAAGACAAGCTGTTAAAAAACAGAAAAAACATAATTTATTAAAAATTAATTTAGATTCAAATAATTTAATCTTACAATCAACTCCAATAGCACCAAAGATTCAATTACTTGAATCAAATAACAATACACCAAAATTACATATTCCTGAAACTGAAATAACACCAATTAGAAAAGCAAAAAATTCTTCACCAATAAGAAATTCTATAACACCAAGTAGAACTAGAGGTCAAGCATTAACATTTCATTTAAAGACTGATAAAAAAATTTTAACTCCTGTTAAAACTTCTCCAAATAATAAAGTAAATAAATTAATTAATGGTTATAATAATAATTCTACTGAAAATATTAATCATTTACAATCAAAAAATTCAAAATTAGAATTTAAAAATACCATATCAAATCATTCACCATTAAAAGAATTAAATACTAATGTTATTGTAAATAATTAGAAAATTATATGTGGGAAAAACGAACACACAATCATATACGTTGTTTTATTTGTTTTTTTCAAATTTTTTTTCTTTCTTTTGAAGAAAGGTCTGTAGACATATTTATTGTCGATGTTTTATTTTTATTATTTATTTACTGAGGGGGGGGGCTTATTAAATTCATGTATAAAACAATTTTATTAAGAATATTTAATGAACGTGCATATAACTTACTTTTTTTTTTTTAAAAAACTATTTTTTTTAAATACTTCCATTACTTAAACAATACAAAAAAAAAAAATAAAAATAAATAAATAAAAAACTTAAAATATCATTTAAATAATCCAAATATTTAATTAGTTTAATTATTAAAATTATATTTTTTATTTTTATGTCGTTGTTCTTTGTTTGTTTGTTTATTTTTTTCTTTTAATTTACTAATAGTTATCTAAAAATATTAATTAATATTAACATATACAATCACGTACGGTACAAAGTAGAATACAAAATAAAATTTAAAATATTATTAAATATTCGTTTAAGCTCTTCTTCTACCAGTGGTCTTAGTATGTTGACCTCTAACACGTAAACCCCAGAAATGTCTAATACCACGATGAGCTCTGATCTTCTTTAATCTTTCTAAATCATCTCTTAATTTAGATTCAACTTGGTTAGCTAAAGTGTGGTAATCTTTACCATCAGCAATATCCTTTTGACGGTTTAAGAACCAAGCTGGAATCTTATAGTGAGTTGGGTTTTGCATAATTTGAACAATTCTTTCTAATTCTTCTTGAGTTAATTCACCAGCTCTCTTGTTTAAATCAACATCAGCCTTCTTACAGACTAAGTTGGAGTAACGACGACCAACACCCTTAATGTAAGTTAAAGCGTAAACAATTTTAATGTTACCATCAACGTTAGTGTTTAATAAACTGTATAAAAATATTAATTAATATTTATGTTAGTAAAAAAAATTTGTTTTTTTTTTGTAATTTTAAAACATCATATTAAGATATATGTAAAATTACTATCAAAGATAGTAATAATAATCCACAAAAGTCATTATATTCGAAAAAAAAAAAATTAAAATTTGTTCAATAATATTACATAGATAATCATATCTATCAATCTCATTATTTAAGTAAATTTAGCCTAGTAGGAAATTTTCATAATCATCTTTTTTCAAATTATTAATCTTCACGTAGAAAAAAAACATTGTGATTCATTCATTTTCCGATTTTAAAATCTTATTATCAAATAATCCATTTTATCGTTTTCATAATATACTTTATTAATCTTAAATATCTGATTATGTACAATTCACATACCGTAAAATATGTTGGAAAGAACCTTGTTCTTGAACGACTAAAGAAGACATTTTTACCTGGATTCTGCTATACGGTTCCTTTAATTATTGAAGTAATATCTTTTTAATTCAACGTAACAAAATTTCAAATACTTGTAAAATAAAGCTACCTATGTTATTTCTTTACAAATGCAATGGCTCCAACAAACAACTTTACACAGAGACCTCTGCCATCACAGTAACAGTTGCTCTCATCAGCATCAAAATCATTGTACCGGAAATTCGTACAAACCCGCGACTTGCAAAATGAAAAATTTCATTGTGAAAAAAAACAAACACGCAAAATAATTATTAAAAAACAAATGTACCGATTGCCACAAAATGTTCGGATGTTGAACAGTCGCAATTGCTTACTTTTGTTTTTTTTGTTTTTCTTTCGGAATGTGATGAAAATTAACTTAGCCCTAAATAATTATATACATGAAAGTTTATATAATCACCAACTATTTTCTTTATTCAAAATAATAATTCGTTTTATCTACAGTTATTTGGATGCATATTTTTCTGCTAAAAATTTAAAAGCGTCGAGTTCAATGAATATTTTGCTAGCTTTTAATAAATCATTAACTTCGACTCCTTCTTGTTGGATAACATCAACTTTATTCTTATAACCATTTGTATATTTTAATAAACCTTCTCTTGCTTCTGAAGTGATAAACAACAGCCTCTTTTCTTCAAATTCATGTTCAGATAAAAACTTCTTGAATAATACAGTATGATATTTTGGAGCCTCGCCATCTTCACTCTTTAAGATATCCAATTTATTTAAATCCGTACTATTTTCACTAATTGGTGAACCTTCATCACCGATAATGAAAATGTTACCCCTCTTGTACTGATAACTTAAAGCCGTATTCACCGCTAAATTAAAAAGATTATGTGGTAAATCGGTAGTATAATCATTTGGTGCATGTCTTGCTAAAGCTCTCCCACCATTATGTCTGGTTGGTGAATTCGCATCACCAACTCTCGCTCTACCTGAACCCTTTTGAGGTAATAATTTACGTCTAGAATAACCATTTTCACTTCTACCTGGTGGGTTTGATGCACCAACACGTCTGTTATCATTTTCAAACACTACGGCACGCCATAAGATATCTCTTCTTAATGGAAGACCTAGTACTGCCGTGGAGACTGGAATACATGTTACTGGTTCTAAGGATGGAAATGTTCTTAATGAAGCTAAAGTATATTTCGGTGGAGTTTGGACATTTGGTAAAGTAGCTGGGGCAAATGTAGCCTGAGCTCTTTTAGAAACAACGTTACAGAAAACTTTTCTTGACTATAAAAAATATGTTAGTATTTCGTGGTTTTGAAACAAAAAGAAAAACTTCTCAATAATATACTAAATCACCAAAACTACATACCCCTGAAAACATCGATCTATCTAATATCACAAATATTGTGTACTGTATGCTTGGATTAACGTTTTTCCAACTATTCTTGTTATTTGATTCCCCTTCATAACAATTGATTTTTTGTAACATAAAAATTCAGTACATCAGCTTCACAATATCCATAGGTCGGGTAACTCAGCAAAACTTCTACGCAATATTACTGGCAATTACATGGTCCAAAGTTTACGCAACATATATCAATTGATTCTCATACTAATAAGCATTAATTTTTTTTCAAAAGAGCAACATAAAAAAAGTGATTTAGTCAACTATAATTTCAAGTCATAATCAACAGAAGGAATTTCTTTTATTTCATTAAAACTACACGTGAAAAAAAAACCGTTAAACAGTCATTTCAAACCCACACATTATTTACACCCACACATTGTGCAAAACCCCTGCATTCAAATTTTAAAAATATAAAAAAAATATCTCAATCCGCGAAATCTGAATTACCAAAATTTTGGGAATCAAACAAAGCGAAACTTCACCGAACAAAGTTTGTTGATTTCCACTTCCACGCCCACGTTCACGCACACGTTCACGCACACGCCCATGAACGCTGGGCGGAGAACGCCTATACAGTGGAAGACCTCATCCTGGTTAGCCTCCTCGTACGTGCAAACCCACTTGGTGGGGATTCCACTTCTTTCGCTACCGTTTGGTGCTCTAAATTAGTAGTGACAATAACATACAAATCGATTAAGCGTATAATAGGTGTACATATTACAATAAGTTAATTAATTGCAAATACCGACAGAACTAATCATACAAAATGGTATGTTAAAAATGCATAGAAAGGAGATATATTAATGTGGTATCAAGAGAAATGGAGTTTAGACAATTCTGAAATTGAAAAAAAAACAACCACAGTGATTAATTTAATAAAACCAAATAAAATAAAATAAGACATTTATGAGTTAATCATAAAGCTATGAGAACTTTTAGAATATTGGGTATTTCCTGGAGACAACACCGTTAAATTAATATCAAAGTTAAACTTCTCATATTGAAGAAAAAAATATTAAAACTGAATATAAAATATATCTCTAATGAAAAAATTTTTGAAATAAAAAAAATTAAAATATAACGTTTTACTAACATTAAACTTTAAAAATATCTATTAACTTATGCTAATTAAAAAAAAAAAAATAACATTGCATAATTTAAAATATTTAAAAATTAATTTCACAGGGTAGAGTTAGAACTAAGACCGTCAAGCGTGCTTCCAAGGCTTTAATTGAACGTTACTATCCAAAATTAACTTTGGATTTCCAAACCAACAAAAGATTATGTGACGAAATTGCCACTATCCAATCTAAAAGATTAAGAAACAAGATTGCTGGTTACACTACCCATTTAATGAAGAGAATTCAAAAGGGTCCAGTTAGAGGTATCTCTTTCAAGTTACAAGAAGAAGAAAGAGAAAGAAAGGATCAATACGTTCCAGAAGTTTCTGCTTTAGACTTATCTAGAACTAAGGATGTCTTAAACGTTGATAAGCAAACTGCTGAATTAGTTAAAACTTTAGGTTTAAAGTTACCTTTATCTGTCATTAACGTTTCTGCTCAAAGAGACAGACGTTTCAGAAAGAGAGCTTAAGTTAAATATCTATTATATTAGTAATTATGTATTTTAACTTTTGTTTTTTATAATATATCAAGCGAATAGTATTAAAAAAAAAAAAACAGTTTAATGTATAGTTTTTGCTGTGTTTATTTGGTATTTGAATTACACACAAAGATTGAAAAAAAATAAAAAAAAAAAGTGTAGTAGATATTAAATGCTTACCAATTTATTCTTATTTGTTTTTTAACATATATAGTTTTCCTTATTTATGTATACATCTTGCTTCATTATGTAATCTATAACATGACAAAGAACAAATCTTATCGCCACACTTCACGCAACTTGAATTACTATTATAACTACCACATAATGAGCATATTGTAATTAATGGCAAAACTTTAAAATATTTTTTATTGTAAACATTTTGTAAAATTGCACTTTTATCTAATTGATTCATTGTATCTATATAAGTATGAAGTTGTCTCTTTGAACTCAATGTCTTTTTTAATGCAACGATACGATTAGTATTTTTCTTTTTTTGTTTTGGTGGTTTCGTTGATCTATATGAAAATTGAATGCCTTTTGTAATTTCAAATTTATTTCTAATTAATCTTGAAGATCCATCAGATTCTACACCTGAAACTGCTATTGTATTCAAATCAATTTTATCTTTGTTTATTCCTGTTATACTACTTAATAACGTTGGTATTTCAGATAAGTCATTTAAATTTTCTGTATTTAATTCCATGAATCTTCTCTTTGATTGTATAATTTGTTGTTGCGTAAATTTATTTAAGACATTATTTTTTAAATTATTATCATCGTTTTTATTATCATTTGAATTTATTAAATTTTTTGATTGTTGTGTATATAATTTTGCTTCAAGATCAGCTAGTGAATAATTTACACGTTTAACTGATCTAAATTGTGAATTTGAATTTTTTGTTTTTTTATTTCTATATGATCTTGTTTGTGGATCTGCTGTTGTATAATATATATTTGGATCATACGTTTTTTTGTCAATTTCTTCAACTAATATATTTGACATAATTTAAATTTGTTTTCTATTCGTTACTAATATGTATTACTTTTAAATATTACTTGTATGTATGTATTTTTTTTTTTTTTGTTTTCTCTATTAAACTTTTATTACATATTATTAATTTCTATTATTTTTTTTTTATTTATTTTCTTCTTAATAATGCGATGCATATTGAAAAATTAAAAAAAAAAATCAGAACAAACCATATTTTAAAAAAAAAATAATTATTGCTTTTTATTAACGTATTTATTAAAAATAAATAAAGAAAAAACCATATGCTTTAAATAACAAAAATCTATTTAATCAATCTTCTTTAATATGAATATCAAAGTGAGTTTGACCAGGTTTTTCAAGGCCTTCCTTTAAGGTAAGTGCAGGAAGTTCATAATCACCGAAATTTTGTTTTCTGTAATTAATTGGTTCAGTAGTTTCAATTGTATCTAATCTTTCAATTAATTCATCGGAATATTTCTTAAAATCTTCTTCTTTAATACGATCGGTACTATAAGTGATAAAAGGTGGTAAAACTGAGAAACCAGGGTAAAATAAGATACCATGATTAATATGGAATAAAATATCATCGATACTACCGTTAATACCCCTTTCGGAATAATGACCAGTACTACCACCGGTAGTGACAACAATCATAGCACGTTTACCTTCCATTGTACCTTCACCATATCTACTACCGTAATGAGTAGCATCATGAACACCAACACCGTAAGCGAAACCGAATGAGAAGACTCTGTCAACCCAACCTTTTAAGATAGCTGGCATTGTGAACCACCATAATGGGAATTGGAAAATGACGGTGTCGGCCCAAAGTAATTTTTCTTGTTCATCTTTAACGTCTTGAGTTAAAGCATTACATTTATAAGCAGAACCTGAAGCGTATGCTATTCTTAATCTTTCACCTTTTTCAAAATCTTGGAAATCATCTTCATCGATTTCACTTTTCCATTTTAAAGCGTATAAATCAGAGACTTTAACTTCATGACCTTGAGATTCTAAATGTTTAACGGAAACATCTAATAAAGAACCATTGAATGATCTCTTATCTGGGTGAGCAAAAACAATTAAAACTTTCATTTTATTTTATGACTATATGTAGCTGGTTGTTATTTTTTTGTAATACTTTGTAATACTTTTATTCTTTTTAATAAAATAAAAATAAAAAATAATATGATAAGTTATGATTGGTAAAACTTGAATTATAATTTATTCACTGCCTTATTATATATATATATATATATATATATATTAAAAAAAAAAAAAGAAACATAATATCGTGTTTTCCTTTGTTTAGTGGAAAGCGGAACCGTTTCGGAGCCGTTCCGGAGCCGTTTTCGGTTCCGAGAATTTTCTGCATTATAAATCTTTACGGCGCTTTCAATTACAAATCTGCAATGTGCAAAGAAAAAACGATTGCGATTTTGTTGGGAAAGAATGAAATGGAAGAAACCAAAACTGAAGATGCTGGTGTGTCGCGGTCACGTGTGTGCGTAAACAACTTTCAGGTGACTGACTAATGAATGAGATTCAAAAATAAAAAATAATAAAGTGGAAAGAAGGCATATCAATTAACTAACCATTCTTAGTTCTTGGAATTTAAATATGAAAAAAATACTAAAGTATACAAAAACAAAAACAAAGATCTTATTTAAATAATACCCTTTATAATTTAGCTTTTAATTCTGTCTTTTCAACAGTTTCTAATGCTTCATATAATTCATCTGCAGCTACGTTTAAATAATAATATAATTTCTTAACGTCCAAACCACTTAATTCAGGCTTGTTGACTATATTTATATGTAACCAATTTTTATTCAACATGTAAGCTAAACCAAATCCATTATCATGAACTTGTGACCAACCGTAACCATTGAAATATTCAGAAGATAATTGTGATGTAGAAATTAACCAAGTACTAGAGTAATTAAATATTGGGTCATTGAATAATGCCACTGATCCCTTTTCTTCATTATTTAACATATTTTTTAAACCGTAAAAATGACGATCAATACCTTGACCGTCTGATGCCATCTTTAAATAATTGACATGATCATTACATGATTTTTTAAAAAATTCAATTTTTTCATTAATTGAAACTTTTGAATTTTCCCATGATTCAACAAAAGTTTTTGATGATGAACTTACTGAACGACCTGTTTCAGTACGACCTTTAAAAAATTTTCTAGTTGATGCCGCTTCATAAGTTGGTAATTGTTTACCCAAGTATTTAAAAATTGCTAACTGAATTAATTGTTGAATATAGGCATCTGGTGAAATTTTGTGATTTTTAATAAAATTCTTACCATATTTTTTATAATTCCAAACTTTCAAATCGTGTTGATTTATTAATGATTGAAATTTCAATTGCGCTGATTTAATATTTGATTTAATTTTTGTTGAAAGGTTAAAATTTAATAAAGTTGGTTTTAAAAAACTTTCTGAATTCTTATTATTATTATAAAAAATTTCAGTAATAAAATCATTTGGATTTAGTTTATTTAATTGTTGACAAACAAAATTATTTAAAAATAATGTTGGTGTACCATCCATTTTGGAATGTTCAGCAAGAAACCCTGAATTTCCATTACCTGAAACTAAAAATTGTAAAGGTTTATCATAAAATCTATTGAATCCATTACCATGCCATGAGTAATGAGATTTTTCTTCTAATGTAATTGGTTTTTCATTTAAATCAAGACATAATATAAAGGATGATTTGTTAATGATTTTTAATGATTCTTTATTGACTGGATCATTAATTAATTCAGAATATATTGTTCTCCACTCATCACGTGGTAAAGAAGTTAAAGAACCGACACCAGAAGAATTTTTATCATTTAATTTATTATCCATATTATTAACAATTTCATAAAGTTGCCTCCAAATTTGATTTGAATTTAATGGCTTGTTGTTATTATTTTGATCATGAGTTAATACTTTGTAAAAATTTCCATTATAAGCTATAGTTATGAAATTATTTTCGTAGATTGAATAAAAAATATTTGAATCTGATTTATTTTCATTGCTATTATTATCAATTGGGACTCTTGAATTATTAAACATTAATTGAAAACTATTCATACAAAATGGGAGAGATTTAATCAATTCTGGTGGTAAAGACTCATCTTTAATTGATTCAATAAATTTAATAACTATTGATATGATTGCCGTTGCTTTTATCAATGGATCATTTTCAATATCTTTGTGTGATACTGGTAATTGTTTATGATTATAAAAATAAGAAACATAAGGTACTATTGGATCATTATATTCTAAATAAGCTTGTTGGTCCCAAAATTTTGATAACCAATTTCTTTTATCATGAGCGTAATTTTTTAAACGATCTTGTAAAATTGGACCCATTTTATCTAAGAAATCATTACAAATTTTTTCCTGGTGTTTGATTTCACTATTAATTTTGATAAAAGGTTTAATTGAAGTTAAATATTTTGAAATAGTTGAATTTAAATCAGGAATTGGTAAAGATGGCAACTTTTTTTGAGTACTAAACGTTTGACCTACAAAATTAGATCTTTTTGATTGGTAAAAATTATTTGGATTTTGTGCGCAATAATGTTCGCCATTATTGGTATCCATTGGAAATCTTTGCAGATCATTTAAGATGGGCATTGAAATGACAAAAGATCTCTGGTTGCGTGGTAAGTTTTTTGTCAAGGTTGTTGTTGTATTCCTGTAATAATTCATCGGATGGAAAGATATGTTCTAGCTGTAAAGTTACGTATGAAAGTAACACACTATCTTCAAACAAGAGCCGAACTACATGGCCGTACTCTGTATTACTTTCCCACAAGTTTATATATCTTTTCATTTTGACCACTAAATACAGATTTGCCGCCGAGCAAGCAAGGCGTCACGCTGAATACGTTGGAGACGCCAACGCTTCCGGACGACCAAGTTAAACGCGATGCGGTACCCGGAAAATCAGCTGTCTACAATTGTTTAATCCCGCTGCACGAAGCCGCGCATTCATGATTAGCATGAAAATTGTTAACATCATCATTTTTCTTCTGGGTAAGTGGGTGAATGAGTGCGTGAGCTGCGCTACTTGCGCACGCCCAAATACAAAACTACAGGGGCAAGAGTGGCCACAATGCAAACCAAACTGGAAACCTGACTTTCTCAGCGTGATCGAAGCTATGCTATCTATGCATTGCGTGATGCAGGGCTTCAGTCACGTCGCAACCTTGCAAGTTTCACAGTAGGCTACTACAATTCGTGTTCCTTCAATTAGGCTTCAACCTATCTAGTCAATTTGTTTAGCTATTTGTATATGGTTCAGAATTTTCAGTGTTTGGCTTATGTTGTTGAGTCGGTCATTTCTAAAGAGTCGATCCGCTTGGGGCGACAACTGTGTCATCATTCAAATACAAATAAACTAAAATAAAACTAGATGCAAGCATGCCACATGCTCTATTTCATAATAGTGCAAGTTTCGCTTCTGTCTATTAAGAACGTCTGTTCCCACATAGATGGAATCGCCCCTGTACAAATTAAAATGAAAACATATGGCATGCTTTTGTAATATCGAGTTGTCCCGATCTTATTATATGCAATACTAAAACTTAAGTAAACATACATCATTTAAACTTCTATCTTTTTTCTGCGTTGCCCAGTCCTTTTTATACGTTCGCACTTCAAAAAATTTTTCACAATTTTTCTTGTCAACCGCTCCGGGTAACGCGGCATGCGTAGTTTAGTAGGGTTAAACCAACCTCGCTTCCAGTATGTCTGGGTGACATTTATTTTTCAAACTCCCAAAAAGTTCCTCTGTTAAAATAATAATGAAAAAAACTGAAAAATACATACATACTATGACAATTATTGAAATACGTAGTTGCAATTTCATTGATCAAAAAGTCAGCTTATAAGAGGGAAAATAAAAAGTAAAGAAAGGAAAAAACAGGAGAAATTGTTTTCATTAGAACCATTTTTCATCAAAATAACAAGGTAAATAAATACCATTTTTACTTTGTATAAATTATGTCTTTTTTCAAAAATACTTTGAGATTCCAAAATAATTGGTCTCCTCAATTTATAAGATATAATTCAAATTTAAAAAAAAATTATTTATTAAATAATTATAATCACAGTCAATTTCGTCTATTTTCATATTCATTTAAAAATTATCAAAACATTCCAAATTCAAATGATGTAAATAATGATATCTTACAAAATCAACCAATTTCACCAAAACTTTTAAGTATTATACCTAATACCACCGATATAGTAGAATTAGAAAAACAAGATGAATTAATTAGAAGACGCCGTAAATTATCAAAAGAAATTACTCAAATGAAAAAATATAAACCAGTTTCCCCAGGTTTAAGATGGTATAGAAAACCAATCTATACTCATTTATTTAAAGGTAGACCAATTAGATTTCTAACCAAAATTAAAAAAAATCACGGTGGTAGAAATAATACAGGTAAAATTACTGTGCGTCATCGTGGTGGTGGTCATAAGAGAAGATTAAGATTAGTAGATTTCCTTAGATTCGAATCAGGTTTACAAACAGTTAAAAGAATTGAATATGATCCAAATAGAACTGCTCATATCGCTCTTTTAGAACATTCAATAACTAAAAAATTATCTTACATCATTGCTTGTGATGGTTTAAGAACTGGAGATACAGTTGAATCTTTCAGAAATGGTATTCCAAAAAATTTATTAAATGAAATGAATGGTAAAATCGATCCAGCTATCTTAAGTGTTAAAACTGTTCAAAGAGGTAATTGTTTACCAATCTCAATGATTCCAATTGGTACAATAGTTCATAACGTCGGTATTACTCCAATTGGTCCTGCGAAATTTTGTAGAGCTGCTGGTACTTATGCTCGTGTCATTTCAAAAATTCCTGAAAAGAAAAAAGCCGTCATTCGTTTACAAAGTGGAGAACATCGTTACGTTTCTTTAGAAGCTTGTTCAACTATTGGTATAGTATCAAATATTGATCATCAAAATAGTTCCTTAGGTAAAGCGGGTAGATCAAGATGGTTAGGTATTAGACCAACTGTTAGAGGTGTTGCAATGAATAAATGTGATCATCCACATGGTGGTGGTCGTGGTAAATCTAAATCAAATAAATTATCAATGTCACCATGGGGTCAATTAGCAAAAGGTTATAAAACAAGAAGAGGTAAGAATCAAAATAGAATGAAAGTTAAAGATAGACCAAGAGGTAAACAAAAATGATAATATTTGTTGTTTTTATTTGAAATTCAATTTCCATTTTTTGTATTCAATGCGTCCCGTTTTTGTTGTTGTTGTTTTTTTACTTTACGTCATATAATTAAGTAAATTTTCCCATGTAAATAATATATATTATTAATTGTTCAAAAAGTACATATTTTTTTTTTCTAAAAGATTCTAATATTTAATATTCAAAATTGATAATTATTATAATACGAAATAAATTTAACTTTTCTTTAAAAATAGTTTATTATAATAGTTTTATTATTCCCTTTCCTTCGATTAAAAGATAACATCGTCTTCTGTTTCAGCTACTAGATTTTCTTTATTTTCTGCCTTTTCCTGTTCAAATTCAGAACCATTTATGCTCTTCTTTTGTGTACTTACACTATTATCCTCATCCTTGACTTCTTGTTCAAATCTTCTCTTTTCTTCTTCCTCATCTTTTTCTTCTTGCTCCCTTTTCGCTTTCATTTCAGCGTCTAATTTAGCAACTTCATTTTGTTTCTTTTCTTGAACTTTTTTCAATCTATAAAATTCCTCTCTGTCTAACTCATCCAATTCACTATTAATGTAAGCAATTGTATTTTCTGTTCTTGGAATAATAACATGCTCAATAGCGTTAACTCTTCTATTTGTAACCTTAATAACTTCATCTAAAATAATAAAAGCAGTTTGTAATGAAGCTAATTCAACTAAAGTTTCAACAGCTTTTGAATAAATTTCTTTAGCACGTTGAACTTGTTGACCACCACGACCTAAACCAGTTAATTTAAAATCATTAATATTGGAATCAATATATGATTCAAATTGTGGTAAATAAACACCACTGACATTTTCTTGACGTGCTTTAATTTTAAATCTAGCATTCAATACACTTTCTTGAACTTGATATCCAATATTATCACCTGTAGCATAGGTAACTTCAGCTAATGAAAATGCAGCAGTTTGCATAACACGACCCATCTTTTGTTTAGCATCATCAATTCTTTTAGTAATATCACGAAATCTTTTGGTTAAAGCTTCTGATTTACGCTTCAATAAAGAATAACCCTGATTAGCACCTTTTAATTTCGTTTTCATAAGACCTAAGGTCATACGAGTGGGAAAAACTTGCTCTCTATTACCTGACATATTTCTATAATATTATCTATTTTTATTTGAAACCGGAAACCCTTTAAAAAAAAAACCTTTACTTTCCTATGTACCTATATCAAATGTAACGTAGTTATAACTGAAAAATTATCACTATCTAGCTCAATTACTTTTCTGTCCAGTCAACCACTGTTGTTGCAATCTTAACTCACTGCCTTATTTATTGAGCATTCTTGCTGCCTTTCTATGTTGCAGCTCTTTTTTCGTACGAAACAATCTTTAGCGATATTTGATTTTTTTTTTTTTTGCAGCCAAGAGAAAAGGTAACCCGAAACTAAATACAATAAAAAATATATATACATTTGACTTTTATTTATTATAAATATTTTATAAATATTAAATTATTAGAAAATCATTTGTTTGTATCAAAGTTATAATATTTTCGATATTAAATGAAAAAATATTATCTTTGTAATTTCTTCGTCACCCATTCTGTGGTGCTCATTTGAGATAACCTACTCAAAGCTCTAGCGAAAGCAAATCTTTCTTCATCAAGTGCAAACATCTGTGATTTCTTGGCAATTTCTTTTGAAAATCCATGCTCGCTAACTAAAACATCATTGGCCTCGACTTCACCATTTTTGCCTTGGTTAGAGACAGGCTTTAATTCATAGTCGTTTAATATAGCCTCTGGTTCTACAAATAATTCAGTAAAACTAGCAGCACCAGTGGTTGCTAATTTCCCATTGTTGTCGTAAACAGCATCTAAAAATGTAATAAATCTTCTTACTTGATCTCTGACAAAAATTGATAAGTATGGAATATCGGTAACAACGAATGCATCAAAATTTTTGGCCAAGGTTAAATAATCACCCGCTGCTAATGGTTCACCACAAAGTTGTTTAAAGGTAAATTGTGCAACGCGAGGTGGTGTACATTTAGGAACTTTAAATTCTCTACCCCATATGGTTAATGGATAATCTATGAATTCTTTGTGTACCGATTCACCGGGATTAGATGAATCATCAAAATGTGACGCTTGAGCAAAATATGCATACCATTCATTTATATGGGATTGTCTTGCAACTTTAGACTCACGAGATGTATATTTAAAACCATGAGTTGGATAATAATAGATTGAAGAAATTGGTTTTGGGATCTTACGATAATCCGTTGGAGAATTCAAAAAAATGACATTTGTTCTGGCTTTGATTAATTCAATGCAAGGTATAAAAGATTCTCTTTGAATACCATTAATATATAATTCATCAGGTTTTCTATTTGATGTAGCAAAAAGAATAACACCGTATTCCTTTGATAAAATCGTTGTCATTAATCTTCTTAATATCATAGCATCGGCAACGTCAGTGACTTGAAATTCATCAAAACACAATACTCTAGATTTCGCAGCAATTTCTTGAGCCAATAATGGAATAGTATCAATATCTGCATTTTCTGAAGCATTCAATACTCTTTGTTCAAGTAAAATTTCGTGCGATCTCTTATGTACGTGTTGCATAAATTGATGAAAATGAATTCTTTCTTTAGTCAAATGTTTTGGAATTGTTGAATAAAATAAATCCATCAACATTGTCTTACCACAACCAACATCACCATAAAGATATATCCCTTTTGGGATACCTTCTCCAATCTTCGAAACATCTACGTCTTTTGAATTCGATTTTCTTTTAAAGCGTCCAAGGAGTCCCGCTATCCACGATTTATTCAGAACATCAATGTTTAGCGATTGAATATCAGGTGCCTCGTAATCTTGCAAAAAGTCATAAAATGTCCCTAATGATTTAATAATACCTCGTTGGAATGGGTCATCTCTTAAGCGACCAATTTTAACTAATCTATTGTATTCTTGTAATGGAGTTTTATTAACGAGGTTGTGAGCTTTACCGGAATTCACAGAAAAAGGTCTCACGTTTGAAGTACTTGTATAGCATTTGATTAGTTTACAAAATGTGTTTGTTCGAATAGTTCTAACAAATGTTGCGCCCGTATATTTGATATACATAATGCTTTGATATTTTCTTGGATATGATTGGCTGTGCTTGCTACAGAAAGTTCGAAATTAAACAGTGGTTGAATGATTTTCAGACACATGTATGATATGGCATATAATTACCGTAAACCGATTTAGTATTGTGTGATGCGCAATATTAAGACCAACTGTGCAGCGTAACTGACAAACAGTCTTTACTACATATTATTTTTATAAATTATATCAGCTGCACTCTGTAGTTTTTCGGCGCGAATCTTCAAAGAACAGCTGAGAGAAAAGTTCAACCGCCAATCGAAACTCCATTCGTTCTCGATGAATTGCGAGTCAAATCGCTTCAGATAGCGATATATATAGTATCAAAATGTTGGAGCACTTGATGCTTGGCAGCCCTCTCTGAATTTTTGTTTTTAAAATAATGTTTATGTTAGTGTTGGCGGATACAGAAAACGTGAGTACAAAAACTGCCGTTTAAGTAAAGTCCATAGTCAAGTGTATCATTCTGGGTATGTGAATATGTATACTGAATATCCAATTCTTAATTATTTCAATAGTAATAAATGTATTAAGAAAGAAATGACTGGTGGAGCTGTGTGTCATGCAGAAATTGCCACAGTTTCCGACGCTTTGCTCTTTAATTTTTAAGAAAAATGGAAATTTCACTTTGCTGCTTGAAAACTGCTTTACACAAGAAAAAAAAAGGTAAGGACAAAACATCTTATAAGCAGAAAGACACCAACTTGAGATTGCTGTGGGGTAAAGATCAAAGATTTTTTACAAAAGAATATAAGAGTTCATGTCTGAGGATAAGCTAGAGAATATTCAGCAACATATGGCGAGTTTGTCTTTCCATGGTCCAGAAAACGATTGGTTGCCGAATGGCGATCACCTCACTGACATTACCGAATTGATTTTTTCACAGGCTGAAAAATTGCAGCCTAAGACAATTATTAAAGATCCTCGTTTTGATTTGTTTGAGGGTACCCATTCTTTAGAGATTAATAATGAGAAACTTGATTCCTATCTGATTGAATTGACCGAAAATGAAATGAATTTTGATTGTAATAAGGTTTCGACTTCTACAGAATCTAATGAGTTAAGAGACGTTACTTCGATTCTGGATAGAATAGTTCGCTTAATAATATCATGGCTAAATGAATATCAATCTTTACCAACTACTATTTTGAGTTGTCGTTACGTGGAACATATTTTAATTAAGTTATCTGAAACAAAAAATGAAAGTACAAACTATAGTTTTCTTCATACTGGTAGCCAAATTTACGATGACATTCTAAACAATTGTATCTTGGGTATATGTTATTTTGCCGCGTTTGTAAGAAAGTTACAAAAAGGTGGTACAATTTATGATGAAGAAGATCTAAACTTTAATACCATGGGACTTGATGGGTTTGATCATTTGCCAAGTCAAGAAATTGTCTTGGAAAAAATTTCCAAAAGCATTGAGATTATTTCTTCGTTAGACTTTGATGAAAAGGAAAAATCACATGTAACTAAATTATGCAAGTTGATCAAATCGCTTGTCTATATTGACGATTGTTTAACTATATACTCCAGTGAGACAAAACATTTGAAGGAAATTGTTGAGATAGCGTCCAACTTTGATACAGACTCTAACTGGAAATATGATCCACCGGAAGGTGTTTTCTCCATGCGTATTCAAAAGCAAAGGTCTAATCATTTCCCACCAAAAAAATTAATTATGCCTGGTAAAAATTACAATGGTTATGTTGTTATGGCTAATGATATCATGAAAGTTTTAAAAGTTTCAGATTTGGAAAATACTATTGAATTGTTACAATTCGCCAATTTCTTTAATAAATTCAAACAGAAACATTTAATTGCCAGAGCATTATTTCCATTATTTTTAATTAGAGATAATGGAACTTTGTTAGGTAAGTATAATGTTAATGACTTTTTGAAAAGACATTTGGAAGAATTTTCATTAGTTAGTACCGCACTTTCAATCAAAATGGAAAATGACGATGCTAAAACAAATCTAAAATACATTTTAGATGATACTTCCAATGTTCTGTATGAATGGTATCAGAATACTTCTCAAAATACATCAAGATATAGACAAGGTTACAATAGACAACTGTTATTGTGGGATTCAGTGCAAGCGCAGGTTGAACAAATCGAATCAACTTTGGCAATGAACGATATTGACGATAAAATTAAGGATGCAACGAATGTTCCGGGAACATCTTTAATGCCATTGGCTTCGTGGACTTTTTCTATGAAAGTACTTTCAATGATAGAATTTACATTAAAAGGCTTTGATTTAGATGTTTACAAGCCTTTTGAAGCTTACTCCATGTTTTGGTACACTTTTTATTTAACACAACATTTGGAAGCATGTCTACAAAAGATAAAAGTTTTCATTGAATCGAAGATAAATTCCATTCATGCAATTAACAAGAGGGTTAAAAAATTAAAGGCAGGTGAAAAAAAAGAAAAATTAAGGGAGCAATATCGTCATTTAATGGAGACTGATATGATTAAATTACAAATTAATAAACGATACTTGAATTATCTTTTAGCTAACAATGAGATTAATAAGTCATTGTGCCTGTACCAGTCTTTCCAATTCGGTATATTAAAATCTTTTGGTGTTTTAGAAAATAAAAGTCCTTGTAAAAGTAAATTTATTGACGACAAATTGATACATGATTTAAGATTTAAACCTTTTTCTTCGATAGGTGTTCCGGAATTACCAACACATGATGTATTCGAAAAAGTTTTGGAGGGTTTCATCATAAATGAGCCGTTGTTTCCTTTGAAACTGAATAAAGGGATGGATTTTATGAAATCTCAGCTTACAGAAGCTAAGAATAACATTGAGCTCATTATAAAGGCAATTGAAGCCGATGATAAGAACGGTACAATGGTTACTGGTACAAGACTAGTTAAATCTGAATCACTTGGCCACTATAAACGTTTAATGAACACAGCTGAAGCATTGCAAGAGAACAGCATGATTACAATTTCTAAATTAGGAACAGTTCCTTCCTCCAAATTGAAAGACAAATATACAGTGGAGTTACAATCGTCTAACGACAGATCAACGTATTATCCCTTACTCGCTGTTGTCGAAAAAAAGCCAAAAAAAAATTACAGTATCGTCAACTAAAAGCAGCCCTAGCAATTGGTTCCTTTTTCATTACTTCCGGTTCCAAATATATAATTCCTGTACTTTATACACCGTATATAATATCAATGCATAAGTAATGATCTCTAAATTGCCAAAATCTTCAACCTCGCACATTTTGACTATGCTACACCCGCACATTGTACGGTGTGTGGGTGTACATCTCAAAAACTAAAATTTACTTAAAAATGAAGTCAAAATAACAAACTTCAAAAGCAATATATAAAAATGATGATGATAAACAATGTAGTTTTCAACAATTTATCCCACAGTTTCAGGCCAAAACACTGCCTTCTTGATGTGTAGTGTTGTTATTAGCCTGAACCTAGCGATTTTTTTTTTTGTTTGGCTTTTGTTTTGTTCCCTCTAGGATTGATGATGCTAAACGGAACAATTTTGCTCCAACCAGAAATGTTTCGGCAAGAGCGTAGAGTTAGTAAGAAAATCCTCGTGCCAGCGTCGCCAACTGCCAGTTGAAACCTCTGCGTAGCAAAAATGGAATTTTCGAAATTTTGAAATCAGTAATGCTACCACCAGTTGCTTAAAACTAGTACTATATTTTCATATATATAATTTTTACTTAATCTAAAGGTGAATCGCGCAACCAAGGATAAATAACATTAATAAAATGCCTCCAAAATTTGATCCAACTGAAGTTAAATACTTATACTTAAGAGCTGTTGGTGGTGAAGTCGGTGCTTCTGCTGCTTTAGCTCCAAAGATTGGTCCATTAGGTTTATCTCCAAAGAAGGTTGGTGAAGATATTGCCAAGGCCACCAAGGACTTTAAAGGTATTAAAGTCACCGTTCAATTAAAGATCCAAAACAGACAAGCTACTGCTTCTGTTGTTCCATCTGCTTCCTCTTTAGTCATTACTGCCTTAAAGGAACCACCAAGAGACAGAAAGAAGGATAAGAACGTTAAGCACAGTGGTAACTTACAATTAGATGATATCATTGAAATTGCCAAGCAAATGCAAGAAAAATCCTTTGGTAAGAACTTAGCTTCTGTTACCAAGGAAATTTTAGGTACTGCTCAATCCATTGGTTGTCGTGTTGATTTCAAAAACCCACACGATATCATTGAAGCTATCAACGCTGGTGAAATTGAAATTCCAGAAAACTAAAGTGTTTACTAACAAAATGAAATTTAATTAGTTTACTGTGGTCAAAAATACATATAGCAGTAAGTGGTTAATATATTTTTATTTATCTTTACATTTTAATTCTGTATTTTTAAGTTTCAAGTCATTCAATATCAATTCCCTATTATGTTTTATTTTTTTTTTTGTTTTATTTTTTGTTATGTTGTAGACTTTTCTAAAAAAAATTCTTGACTTGAATTTCCAAATATACTCAAAAATTCTTTATCAAAAAGTTTGAAAATAATGGAGCCTGGTGTCTAGAGAATGGTGGCATCTGTATTCGCATTTATTTCAAGATGTTCATTTATTTTTCAGGCTTATATCAGTACTGGGTTCCTAATTTGCATTCAAACAAGAACAAATAATAACTACTCACCAAGATACGCCTTTATTAATCCGTGGCTATATTGGTCCATTTCAGTATGATACATTTTTTTTTTAAAGTAATCCCCATTTTGAAATTTAAGGGGACCTAAAATTATTGTAGTTGAAAGTTATCCTTGATAACCATGGAGCTTTTTTTCTTGTTACATTTTACCGTAATTTCATGGTTTTAATTTTCCCTTATTGAAACATTCGAAAATTATTTAGAGAAATTTCTGTTTGTAAAAAAAATATATATATATATATATTATTGTTGAGGCTAATTCTGATGTCGATCTCAATTCTTGCATATACCTTTAAGTTTGCTTTTTTATTCGCAAAAGCAGAATTTACTAAATGGGAAAGCACAAATTATGGCGCACAAGGTATTTTGTGACATATTGTCAAAATAAAATGCAACAATGTCTACAAATTTAAAGAAAAATACTTTCAACATATTTATGTTTTTCTTTTTCTTTTTTTGAGAAAAAAAAAGGACATTGAAGGTCTAAGTAAGATATTGTTTTCTAATAAGTACAATAATAATATAATAAATTGCACTGAAACCTTCTTCCTTTTTTTAGATTATTCCTTAGCAAAATTAATTTAATTTAATGAATTTTTTGGTTTATTAAATGTTTGAAATTTTAAATGTGATAAATCAAAAAAAAAAAAAAATCCTTTGATTTATTTAAAACTACTATAAATAATCAAACAATATAGATTTAAAAATAAAAAAATTTTAAACTTATTTTATTTTATATTTTTTATAATATATTGTAATTTAAATTTACATAAAAAAAAATAAATAAAAAAAGAAAAAATTGTAAATTAAAAGTTTGAATAATTTATAATAAAAATTTTCTTCTTCAATAAGAAAACAACTTTTAATTTTATTTTGAATGTTACTTTTGTTATTCAAATTTTTAAATATAAAAATAATAAAATATTAAAGCAAATTTAAAAATATAAATGCGAATTCTGTGGATCGAACACAGGACCTCCAGATAACTTTGACTAAAGTGTTACTTCAGTCTGGCGCTCTCCCAACTGAGCTAAATCCGCTTAATTTTTATATTTTGTAATATAGTGATATCTCTTAACTTGCTCTAATTTATCTAATGTACAACCCGATCTAATCTTGAATATGATAGTCCTGATGTAGTTATTAAATAGCTTGTCTCTTTTTGTATGTAGTATGTATTTAAGAAGGGGACTCGTGTTATTTGTCCTCTTATATATATATGTTGTTCTAGTGTTACCCGACTTGTATTAATATGAGGACCTAATCTATTTACTAAAGATCTAGCAATAGAACTTAGGGTTTCTATCTGTCCAAAATTCATATGTGATATTACGTCTACTATATCACATATTTTGTGATAGGGGGATCTAGGTTTCTATGGGGATATCTGGGGAATATATTTACAATGGCTTATTAGTATTTGAACAACTAATAAGGGTATATATATTCTATATAACTATGGACGTGGTTCTCTGGGTCTTGTGATCTTGGTTCTTGACTTATTTAACTTGACTTGTTTTTCTCAATCGCGGCGACGTTGACATTGTAAATGCAAATTTTTATCGATCGTCATATGTGACGTATTTACACAAATTTGTCAATTAACAACTGGTTTCTTGAGATACAAATGTCAAATTAAGTCAATAACCTTCTAACATAATAACAATCGTTAACCCGCATTTCTAGCTAGGTTTTACAATTATTATAATGTTTGCTTTAACGATATCATGTTATTACAATTTATGTTGTAAACCAAATAGAATAAGATGACACAAACTTGGACAAGAAAATATACTCCAAGGTATGCCCGAAAAGCTAGAAATTAATCTAGTTTTATTAAGAATTAAAAATGGAATACAATGATATAACTTTAATGGTCATACGTCAAAACTCAAGCAGTTACACAGTTTGAGAAAAGGTTTACACAGTTTTAAGGAAGTTA
>JAJLYD010000006.1:66976-129482 GCA_030571615.1 Jamesozyma hellenica | reverse complement strand
TAAAAAAAAAAAAAAAAAAAAAAAAAAAATTTATATATATATATATATATTATTATGAAAAAACATTTAAAATTTATTTATCATTATTTAAAAGATCTTCACCAATATGATTAGCAGCAGCTCTACCAAAGACAACACATTCTAATAAACTTGAACCACCTAATCTATTAGCACCATGAACACCACCTGAAACTTCACCAACTGCGTATAAACCATGAGCTAAAGGTTTATCTAATTTATTTAATACTTGCGCGTTTGTATTAATTTTAGCGCCACCCATTGTAAAATGAACTACTGGAGTAATTAATCCAACGAATATTTCAGTATTTGAATTAATTTGATTACCGAAATTTTTAATTATTGATAAACGATTAAATTTATCAAATTTATCATTTTGATAATTATTTAAATCATTAATAAAATTTTTAATTGAAATTTTTAAATTATATTTTTCAATAAATTTTTCAATTGTTAATTTTTCAATTAAATTTTTAAATAAATAAAAATCAATATTATTTTTTAAAACGTTATAAATATCTTTACCCATAATTAAAAAAGCGTATTGTTTTTCCAAGAAAAGGTTATTTTCATTATTATTTAAATTTAATCTTTGAATTGCATTAGTAACGTTATCTCTTGTATCTAATTCATTAACGAATCTTTTACCATTATTTGGATTTAAAAGTATTCCACCTAAACCTCTTAAAGCTTCAGCAGCTAAAAATTTCCATTGAGAATCTTTATTATTTGGATCAATGAAACCAGTTGGATGAATTTGAATTTGATTCATATCAATTAAATTTGCACCTAAATTTTTTAAAATAATTTGACCATCACCAGTTGTTTGATTACCATTTGTTGTTGGTAAATTAATTAAATTTGGGCAATATTTTTTTAATAAATTTTTTGAATAACCAAAACCACCTGAACATACTACGACATAATTAGTTTTAATTAAATTAATTTTATTATTTTCATCTTTATATTCGATTGAATTAATTTTATTATTAATAATATTAATATTTGTTACTTTTGAATTTAATAAAATTTTACAATTAATATTTTTTTTTAAAACTGTTGATAAAGTTGAAACTAATTCGAAACCTGGTGGTAAATTATTTGAAGATCTATGAGTTCTTTGTTTTGAATGACCACCTAAGATTGATAAAAGATCTAATTTTAAATTGAATTCATTTTGTAACCAATTAATTGAATCATTTGAATCATTAGTTAATTTTTGCATTAATTTTTTTGAACCTAAACCTTTTGATGAATTAATTGTATCAATTTCAAATAAATTTGATGAATCATCAAGAATATTATTTAAAATTTGTGTATTTGTATTTGCACCATTAATACCACTTGAAGCTTTAATAGAATTACCACCAATTGAATTTGATTTATCGATTAAAATAATTGGTAAATTGTATGATTTAATTAATTGATTAGCTGTTGTTAAACCTGCTAAACCTGTACCTATAATAACGATTGGTGTAGTCATTATATATATATTTAGAAGAAATATATTGTCAAAGTACAAGTACGTAAACGCAAAAAACTATAATAATAATTTTTATTTATGATGTATATTTATAATCTTTGTTGCCAGGCAACGAAAACGTAAAAAAATTTTTCAGTCGTTTAAAAAAAAAAAAAAAAAAAAATGATGATAATAAAATTAAATATTATGTAAAAACAAAAACAAAAAAAAAAACCACAAGAAAAAAAACCCAAATAAATAAAATAAAATTAATTATAAAATTTTTTTTTTATTTTATTTTATTTTGATCTTGTTTCTTGAAATTAACATAAACCAAAAAAATCAAACATATTCAGTCAATTTGAAAGAAAAAAATATTTCTCTTCTTTTCTTTTAAATTACTTTTTGTCCCTCCGCAATAGGGTGATTAATTGATAAAATATCAAAAATCATTGATTCTCAAATGTAATCTTTATGTTAATGCTAATAGAATGCCCCATTTGATAAGATTATTTTCTTTTTTTACTTCCTTCCTTTTAAAAAAAGGAAACAAAAAGAAAATAATTGAATGCTATAAAAAATTTTAAAACGACAATGCCAGTTGAATTAATTAATAAATTAGTTTGAAAAAAAAAAAAAAAGATTAATATTTATAACCTTTAATTTCATGAATTGCGTTACCATTAACGTCAATTTCAGTAGATTGAGAACGATAAACTTGAGTTGGACCATTTGAATCGAAAGGATGAATTTTCGAATATTGGAAAGTTTCTAAAATTGCTAATTTAACGTTTTGTAAAGTTTTATTTGAAATTTGATAATGGAATGAGATTCTTCCACCCATTAATTTAACGTTATATTTTAAACCTTTTTTAACTAAGACGTCAGGATCCATTCTTGCTTTTCTTAAATCTATAAAGACGAAATTAGTATCGACTGGAGATTCTAATGGGATATTATTTTGTAAACAAAAATTTGATAAATCTTTAGCTAAATTATGAGAATATAATAATTTTGATTTCCAATCGTCATTAATATTACATAAAGCCATTTTTGCGATCATACCGGATTGTCTAATACCACCACCTTGTTGTTTTCTAAAATGATTACATTTTTTAATAAATTTTAAGTTACCAACTAAGACTGAACCAATTGGAGCACCCATTGATTTTGAAAGACAAATTGAAATTGAATCAAAAATTTCAGCGTATTGTCTTAATGGGATATCGGCTGCGATAGCTGCGTTAAAGATTCTTGCACCATCACAATGTAATTTAATACCATTTTCGTTACACCATTGTTTAATTCTAATTAATTCAGGTAAAGGATAAAGAATACCATGAAGAGTATTTTCTAAAGAGATTAATTTTGTTGGAGCACCATGAATATCACCATCATCAGGAACGTAATTATTTTTAATATCTTCTAAAGTTAAATAATTACCATTAGAAGGTTTAACAGGTACTACCATAGCTTGAGATAAGATAGCTAAACCTGCGGCTTCATGAGTATAAACATGAGCCCGATAATCACAAAGAATTGAATAAGGAGGTTGATAAAGATGAGCTCTAATTGCAATTTGATTAGATAAAGTACCCGAGACACAAAAGATACCAGCTTCATAACCTGCTAATTGAGCAATTGATTTTTCTAAGATTACAGTATCATAATCTTCACCGTATACAGCATCACCAATGGAAGCTGTTAGAGCGGCTTTAATCATTTTTTCAGTTGGTGTAGTGAAAGTATCTGAACGAAGATCATTTTCGGCTGTTTCATAAACAGGAGGTAATTCCATTTGACTCATTGCGGGTATAATAAAGATATGATAGGGGATAAGTATGTGAAATATATATATATATAATATATATATATATTATATATAGCAAAAAGTTCAAAATATTATTACATTTCACACAAACACAAACACGTTTTGTTCTTCTTTTATACAGAATTTTTTTTTCAATGAGCGAAAATTTTTCGTTTTGGAAGGAAAAAAAGAAACGAAAGTGCCGCGTTTGCGGGGACTGCCGAAACGGGAAACGGCCGCGGTAATAGCATCGGTGGGTGTGTGGGTGTGTGTAGTATAGTATTGTACGGTGTAACATTGTATAGTGTAGTATAGTATAGTGTATAGTGTATAGTGTATAGTGTATAGTATAGTGTAGTATAGTATAGCATTGTATTGTATTGTAT
The DNA here is from genome assembly GCA_030571615.1 of Jamesozyma hellenica. Classification (NCBI taxonomy): domain Eukaryota; kingdom Fungi; phylum Ascomycota; class Saccharomycetes; order Saccharomycetales; family Saccharomycetaceae; genus Jamesozyma; species Jamesozyma hellenica. Next base: position 125,806 of record JAJLYD010000006.1, on the reverse strand, counting down.
ACAACACATCCAGCACTCCACTCCGCAACAAACAAACAAACAAACTTGGCAGTTACAGTTTACATAAATGCATCTGTATATATGGTCGGTTGTTGATAGAAGGTAACTAACTAACTAACTAACTACTCTTGCAACATTCATTCCCAATGACAGAACTAACACAAGAACAAAGACTCGAATGCTTGAGATCTGTGGCCAAAAGAAACTTGGCTTATCCATCCACAAAGAAGAAACACAACAAAAAGACAAACAGAAGAAATAAACCAGCAAGACAACTCATCTCAGATGAAAACAAACGCATAGATGCCTGGTTTGCAAACAACAAAAACAAAAACAATAACAATAACAAAAACACTACCATCTTCAATTACTCAACATTAAACGCCCCTCCTTCACTAAAACCATTACGTAAATACTGTGACATTACAGGTTTAAAATCAAATTACACTTGTCCAACAAATAATTTAAGATATTACAATTCCGAAATTTACCAAGCTGTTATTAAACCAATGGCTCCAGGTCATGATCAACAATATTTAAAATTAAGAGGTGCAGACTTTATTTTAAAATAGTTGTATTGTATTATACTATACTATTGTTGGAGATTTAAGGATTTATGTGAATCAATCATTGTTATATATTTCTAACTTATAATTGCACTGATTTTCTATTTTATATAAAGTTTATAAAACAATAATTAATTAAATATATATTCTCTCTTTTTTATCAATTTTTTCTTTCTCATGTCAATGTAACGTCGTCTCTGTCGTTCATGATGAAAAAACTTTTCATTCGTAAGATATGATAAGTTTATAAAAACTGTTTGTTAAACAATGCTAAAAATATGATTTAACACAATCATATTCCAACATGCCCCTGTAAAAAACATTTTTTATTGACTACCTAACTCATCTGCAATACATTTGATTCACTCCTTCTCCATGTCTTGAGTTAATGGTAGTAATGTTTCAGGAGTAATTATTCCCTTCATAACATCACGTAATTTGTTAAATTTATCAATACCAACATATTTAATTAATTGATCCGCTACATTGTTATTACCTTTTATTTTTCTTACATCTATTTCTTGTTCATTGATTAATTCTTTTAATTTTCCCACTTTAATTCCTAAAAATTTTGTTCTAGGTTTAATATATGGTTTCTTTAACCAATCTAATGCAGGTTGACAATCAGTGATCAGAATTATATTTGAAATCTTGATTTTTAATTCTTCTACTTTCTTTTTTAATAATGATGCTAGTTTTTCACCTTCACTTATTGCATTTAATTCAGCTTCGGCGGAAGACGTACATGTTATTGTTGACTTCTTTGAGAATGAGTGGATTAAACTTTGTCCAAGCCAAATATGTCCACCTATCCTTGACTTATAATCATATTCTGTACCTACTGATGCATCTGTTAATACAGTCACCTGTAAGTTGTTTAATATTTCTGCTTTATATTCAATTTTTTCTTTTCTTGAGTTCCACAAATAAATCATAATTCTTTCGGCTGCTTTAATTACTTTATTATGTGGATGATTTGTTAATCTAACAATTTTACTAGTTGGTAAATCTATGTCGACTCTTCCTCTTGTTCTTATGTAGTTTAATTTTCCAATTATTTCTTGTAGATATTTCTTTTTCTTTTTATTTTCTACTAAATTCATATCTAGTTTTTCATTTTTTGGATCAAAATTAAAAGATGTTGTGTGTGGTAAATTTTTCTTGTTTGAATCCCAATTGAGATCTTTATAAGTTTGTTTCAATTTATCAATATAATTTTCTAATGAAATTGTTACCAAATTCTTATTCAAGTCATACACCACATCTATTCCTAAGATATCAGCATCTAAAACCTTGTTTTTCATATTTCCAGTAATTTTCAAATTAAATTTATCTTGAAACCAACTTAAAATTTCTTCAATTTCATTTTCATTCTTAGCAGCAATGATAGTATCATCTACATACGCTGCTATCATTTTATTTCCATCTGAAGATATAAAGAAGCCTGGTGAGTACTCAGAATCCCAATAATCATGTTGATTAAGAAATTCCCTCAAAAGATCGTTCCAGTTTTTTGGACTTTGTTTAAAACCATATAACGATTTTAACAAAGGTGTTACTGCCCCCCCTATCCTTCGGATGTGAAATGTACAATTCTTCTTCAATTTTAGCATATAAAAAGGCATGGTTAATATCCATTGTTCTAACGTGAAGCTTTTTAGATATAGCAATGATTAAAAATATTTTAAGGCTGTCCAAGCTTAAAAGTGCGGTGTCAGTATCATTAAATGTGTCATCATGCTGTAGATCTCCACGAGCAACAATTCTAGCTTTACATGTACCATTTCTCTTTACAGTAAATATTGTATTAGTTGGAATTTGTTTTTCCTTAGGAACTTTTGATTTTGGAATTTTTATATTATTATCAAAAACTTTCATATCAATTAGATTTTGTAATTATTTATTGTAAGCCTCTTGAAATTTTATTCTTTCATTTAAATTCTTGTTTTTACTAATGGCCTCTTTAAAATATAGTGCTCTAATTTTGTTATTATTAATTGTATTAATTCTAAATTTTTTATTATTTCTTGTTCTTCTTGAAATTGGATCTTTTGAAATATTAATGTCTTTTAATCCATACTCAGTTTTTTCTTGTAAGTTGGTTGGAATAACGACTTTATTTAATTCATTATCATTTTCTTCGTCTTCATCAAAAGATCTTTTGTTCTTCATTTTTATTGGTTCGATGTTGTTATTCTGTACATAATTTGATAATTCTTCATTTTTATTTTGTACAGTTGATTCTACAAAATTATCTGTGTTGGTTTGGTCTCTTAAATTATCAACATTTGTAATCTTTGTGATATTTTCATCATTTTCTAATTCTATTTGTTGTTCAGTTTCTGACATTTCTACGTGTTGTTTTTGTGCTTCATCGTATATATCTTCAAGTTGTTTTTCAGTATCTGTCATTTGAGGTTGATGAGTTTGTTGTTCTTCTTCACTCGTAAATTCGTTTAAAGATTCTATCTCAGCATTATTATTATCTTCATCATTTGTAATCCAATTTGATTCTGATGTACCTTGTGAATCATTATGATCTGCTCTGTCGAATTGTTCAACCTCCGTAATTTTTGGTGAGTTTACATTTAATTCATCGTTCAAGTCACTAAAACTGTTTTCTATGTCTATGGCATTAAATTCATCATTGGGCCAATTTCCTGCCTTTTCTTTCATATTATCTTTGAATGAATCTTTTCGAAAATTATTTATATCATTTTCACTTGTATTTAATTTTGATTGTAAAATAAAGTTAGCAGTACCAGTTATTTTATTGTACTTTGGTATGTAAAATAAGTAACCAGATCCATTTGGGTCTTTGCATAAAGTAATTGCATTTAAACCATTAGATATTGTTTTGTTGTCAGTTTGGATCCAAATCGTAGCATTTGCACCAAACGGTAAAAATGATTTTAAATGTATTTTTATTTCATCCTTAGATAAAAGTTTACTTGGAGCTGTTTTAATATTTTTATTGTATGAATTGTTTCTTACATCAACAGACGCTTTTACTGCATATTTCCAAAATCTTATTGGTGACTTCGCTTGTAACAATAACGTTTTAACATCTGTTGTAACAGTTCTAATCGATCTTTCTGCCTTTGCATTTGCTGCATAGTCATTAGTCGATGTGTAATTGATTTTAATCCCTTCATTGTTTAAAAGTCTCTTAAATCCATTACTTGTGAATTCCGTACCTCCATCCGCAATAATTTCTTTGATTTTTCTATCAAACTGTTTTTCAACAAATTTTATGTTCGTTTCAATTTGTGAAGTCACTATATTTTAATCTTTATGCACATGCGTTGTTGCAATAATGAATCTCGATACATTATCGACCATCACCAACATGTACCTGTCAGAGTTGACATTTTTTATCGGTAATGGTCCAAAGATATCTAAACTCCAAGATGAACCTGGTTTATCTAATTTAAAGTGTGAATTCATAGAGCCTTCTAAGTGCCTATGTTTTGTCATTTTTCCAACCCTACAAATTTCACATATGTTCAAGTTTTTATCAACCAATTTTCCAACGTCATCAAATATATCCTTATTAAAACTTTCTTTGATTATGTTTTCTCCTAAGTGATTTAAACTGAAATGAACTTCCCCAATACTAATATTGGGTTTTGAAATACTTGGCTGTGTTTCTTGAATCATTTTTATTGTCATTTTTGACTTTTTATTTGATTTTTTTATTTTTCTACAATTATCAAACAAAATATTTTCTTTTTTTATCCAAATTGTGTTGTTTATTTTTTTTGTTTTTAATACTCTTTTGTTATTGGACCAAGTTTCTAAGTCCTTGCCAAAATTATAATTTGTTTCTTGTACTAGTCTATCAGCACTTAAAATAGTTGCATCTAAACTTGGAGCTAAGTATGTGCCAACTAAAATGCCTTCATTTTCGTTAACTTTGATTTGTAAGTAACCATAACCGGTTATTTGAATTGGTGAATCATCATTTCCAACACCATAAAGTTCTGGCGAAGTTTTTGTTTTCTCGAAGTTCAAAAGCCAATCCTTATTATTTGTTGAATGAAAACCTGAACCAGTGTCCAAGGCAATGTACTCTTTCTGTTCATTAAAATTTGTAGTCTTGTTTTTATTATTTTTTATATTTTTAATACTATTTTTTATGTTTTTTTCTAATTTTTTAATATTTTTTGTATTTGTAACATTTTCTATTTCAATGATTTTGCCTAAGTTCTGTTTTTTGTTGCCAATGATTGTCATTAGGTTTCTTGTTTTCATCCTGATTATTATCATTATATTTATTGTAATTATAAGAATTATTGAATTTAGAATTAAAATCATTTTTCTTACAATTTTTCTGATGATGTAAAGAAGAATTACCGAATTGACAAACTTTGACTTTTTCTTCTTAAATACCAGCCATGATTTTAAATGTTTGAGTTGTTTTCATAATTAGCTTAATAATTTCCCTTGGATGTATATCGTTTTCATCATCTGGTGTGATATTATAGAAAGGTTGTCTTCTTCTGTTATTAACTTCATTTTTTAATTTACCTACTAAACATTTCATGATAAGTTTATTAAACTTCATGTTTGATAAATCCTCATCTTCGTTACTCCCTTGGTAAGTATCATTTTCCATCATAATCAAGAAGACAATTTTATTTGAAATTTCACTGTAATCTGAACAATATTCATCTATAATAATATTTGTCCATAACTTGTTAATTCTGTCTGCTGGATAATTATTCTTTAAAGTTTGTTTTAATTCTTCAATTACTTGAATTGAGTTTTTGCTTAAATTAATAGTGTTTTTTAAGTTAATATCTATAGAATTCTTAATGGCATACTTTATAATTTTCTTCTTCAGTTATTGGTAAAACGGTAGATGGATCTATTGTAGTTACATTGTCAAAGTTCCATGTTCTACGGAAAAGGTATAGTTTTTCAAACCAAGTTGAGAATTCACTGATATTCCTCATGTTTTGTTAAATTTAAGCCTCTTCAATCTCATAGAAAAATTTAATCCGTTTACCGCTTAAATCAAACACTTCTTTGTAGTTTCCACCCTTGTCGGTTTTCTTTAAAAGAAAAACTTCAGCTCTAAAATCTTCATTATACATTAGTTTCTTTTTATTGTTTGTTTTTAAATCAACACTATTTTGTTCAGCGTATTGATTTTCATTTAAATTATTCTCTTCGTTTTTCTTTACTTTATTCTCTTGTGTCTTATTTAAATCTAATTTATTTAGACCTTCTTCAATTTGTGTAATATTGTCATGAAGATCTAATTCTATTGATTCTCGTGTGATTTGTTTAATCTGTTGTACTAACATGGTGTTTTTGCTGGTTAATTTTAAGATGTTTTCTTCATTTTCTTCAGCATAGTTAAACAATTCTAAAAATATGATTTAACACAATCATATTCCAACAACTATACACTATACTATACTATAATTAATAAATGCTTTTCATTCTCTCTTTTTTTTAAATTTTTTTTATTTTTTTTTTTATAAATGAATTTTTCAAAAAAAAAAAAAAAATAAAAAAAAATAATAATAACAATTTATAATTATATAAAAAACAAAAACAAATACATACATACATAACAATGCTGATATATTCAATATTTTTATTGATTTCAGTAATATGGTTAACTTACAGATTATTTAAATTCTTATCAATTCCAATTCATAATATAATTTTAACTTTAAACATTAAAACACCACCACCAATTAAATTATCAATTGATAAAATAACAAATAATTCAATAACAATTCATTGGGAAAATGAACCAATAAATAATAATAATAATAATTCAATCTCTCATTATTTATTATATTTAAATAATCTTCAATTAGCAACTTTCCCAAATAATCCAAATTCAATTTATACTTGTTGTTTAATAACTAATTTAATTTATAATCATCCTTATCAATTAGATTTTATTACCGTTAATAAATTAGGTTATATAAATAAATTACCATCAATTCATTTAATAACAAATAATAATAGTAATATTAACACTAATAATATTAACACTAATACTAACACTAATACTAATACTAAATGGGAAAAAAATATAATATCATCATCATCATTAAAAAATTCTTCAATAAATTTAACAACTTTAAAAGACTTAGAAAATTTTAATATTAATGATTTAAAAAATTTTTTAATTATTTCACAAAAAAATTTACATAATATACTTGAAAAAAATAATTTTTTATTAAAAAATTTTAATGAAAAAAATTTAAATTTAAATTTAAATTTAAAGAATTTAAAAAAAATTTTAATTAATCAATTCATTTTACAAAAAAATTTAAAATCAAATATTAATCATTTAGAAAATTTAAAAATTTTAAATGAAACAAAAATAATTAAATTTAAAAAAAATTTAAATTTAATTAATAATAATTTAATTAAAATGAATAATAAAATTAATTATTGGGATAATAATAATAATAATAATAGCAACAATAATAATATTAATGATTCAGAAATTAATAATTTTAATAATTTAATAGTTTTGAAAAAAAAAAATTTAATTGAAAATCAATTAATTTTAAAAAAATTATCTTTATTTAATAAAAAAAATTTTGAATTATTAAATAATAATAATAATAATTTTAATCTTAAAAATGATTTAAAGTTAATTAATCAGAAAAAAATTGATTTCTTATTAAAAAATTTAAATATTAATTCAATTTTTATTAATTTAATTAATGAACAAATTAATTTTGATAATTTAATTGAAAAAAATTTTTTAATTGAAAAAAATTTATTAATTGAAAAAATTAATTCATTAAAAATTTTTTTTAATAAAATTAATTTAGAAAATAATTTATTAAAAAAAAAATTAATTGAAAAAAAAAATAATCAAAATCAAAATCAAAATCAAAATAATAATCAAAATAATTTTTTAAATTTTTCTCATAATACTATTCCAACAACAAATCCAGAAATTTTAAATTCATCATGGTTAAATAATAAAGAACAACCTTTAGATAATCCATTCGAATACGATAATGCAAATCATTTAATTTCAGGTTTACAAAATTTAATGTATGATGAAATTGATAATAATAGTACTTATTCAAATATTTATACAAATGATCAATTAGATAATTATTGGATTAATAAAGATAATAATAAAGATAATAATAATAATAATAATAATAATGATAATAATCATGTATATACAACAATTTCAAATAATAATAATAATAATAGCAATATATTTGATAACGAATTTTCACCAAATATTATTCCACAAACTTCTTTTAAAAATGATTTAATCTTATCATCACCAATAGATAATAATTTAATTATTAATAATGAATCATCATCATCATCATCTTTAATTTCTCCTTTTAAAAATGAATCTGTTGATAATCAATTACAAAAAAGATTATTAGAATTTCAAAATAATGAAAATAAAAATAATAATGATAATAATAATAACTCATTAAAATCATTCAATTTTTTTTGGAATTTAAATAATAATAATAATAACAATAGTAATGAAAACAAAGAATAATAACAATAGTAATGAAAACAAAGAATAATGACAACAATAAATAAAAACTTTTATTAAATATTTATCATTATCAAATAAACACAATTTTTTTACTACAAACCCTAATTCCCAACCCTAAACGCGTCTTTGTTTAATAAAAAAAAATAAAAAATTTTTTTTTTTTTTTCGTTAATTTGATTGTTTTTATCATCATATTATATTAATTGAAAAAAAGAAAAATAATACCATACCCATTCATCATGGCTATTATCTTTAGAAATTATCGATTTTTAATTGGTGCATTTGCTGCACTAATGTTATTTTTTTTAATTAAATCTTCTACAACTTCAGTTAATAGTGATATTACTAGAACAGTTTCATCTACTATAAATCGCCCACAAAATCCAATAGATTTATCAAATGAATCAAATTCAAATTTAAAAAATAATATTAACGATTCTTGTAATAAAGATAATCAATACGTTATTATGATTGATGCAGGTTCAACTGGTTCAAGAATTCATATTTATCAATTCGATATTTGTACACAACCACCAACTTTAATTGATGAAACTTTTAAAATGTTAGAACCTGGTTTATCTTCATTTGATACTGACTCAATTGGTGCAGCAAAATCTTTAGATCCATTATTAAAATTAGCAATGGATAAAATTCCATTAAATAAAAAATCTTGTACACCAATAGCTGTTAAAGCAACTGCTGGTTTAAGATTATTAGGTGAAACAAAAAGTATTAAAATTTTAAATGAAGTTAAAAATCATTTACAAAAAAATTATCCATTTGCTGTTGTTGAAGGTGATGGTATTTCTATTATGAGTGGTGATCAAGAAGGTGTATTTGCTTGGATTACAACTAATTATTTATTAGGTAATATTGGTAATGATAATAAATTACCAACTACTGCTATCTTTGATTTAGGTGGTGGTTCAACACAAATTGTTTTTGAACCAACTTACCCATTAAATGAAAAAATGATTGATGGTGAACATAAATATAATTTAAAATTTGGTGGATTTGATTATATTTTATATCAATTTTCTCATTTAGGTTATGGTTTAAAAGAAGGTAGAAATAAAATTAATTCAATTCTTGTTGAAAATGCAATTAAAGATGGTAAAATTATTAAAGGTAATACTTTAAAAAATTATCAATTATATTCTCCATGTTTACCACCAAATACTACAGCATCAAACGTTTCAGTTAAATTAAACGATGAAACTAAATATATTATAGATTTTATTGGTCCAAAAATTTCTGCTGGACCACAATGTAGATACATTGCAGATCAAATATTAAATAAAGATGCAAATTGTGAAAACAAACCATGTTCTTTTAATGGTGTTCATCAACCATCTTTAGTAAAAACATTTAAAGAAACTAATGATTTATACATCTTTTCATATTTTTATGATAGAACACGTCCATTAGGTATGCCATTATCATTTACTTTAAATGAATTATTAGATTTATCAAAAATGGTTTGTAACGGTCAAGAAACTTGGGAAAGTGTATTTTCTGGTATCGATGGCTCATTAAATAAATTACAAGACGATCCTTTCTTTTGTTTAGATCTTTCTTTCCAAGTTTCTTTATTACATACAGGTTACGATATTCCATTACATAGAGAATTAAAGACTGCTCAAAAGATTGCCAATAACGAATTAGGTTGGTGTTTAGGTGCTTCATTACCTTTATTAGATGGTGAAAATTGGAAATGTAAAGTTACCAACATTAATAATTGAAAAAAAAAAAAATTTTTTTTAAAATTAAATAATATTTATTAAAAAGTAATTTTTTTTTTTTTTTATATTAAGTCTATAGGCACGTGATATTATTCTTTCTTGTATTAACACCACATTAATGAAAAGAAGAGAAAAAATATATATATATATATATATCAAATCTTAACAGGTGCAATTGAAAGCTTTTAAAACGTTTTGTATAAATATATCTTTTTTTTTTGTTGTAAAACCTGTTCAATTACGATTTGTATATATAATAATACATTCATTAATCTTTTAATACGGGCAAGACAAAAAAAATAAAAATAAAAATAAAAATAAAAATAAAAAAAAAAAAAAGGTTCGTTGATTGAAGTTAAAAAAATTCAACAATTTGCAAGAAAGTAATATTTTAACAACAACAAGAACAACAACAAAAATATTATCAATTAGATTTAAATTTAATTGATATTGATAACTTTTTTGTTAGTCTTTAATACTTCTTTTCAATTTATTTATTGTTTTCGTTACAATTTTTTCTTTTTTTTTGTTGTTGTTTTTTTTTTTTTTTTACCTTAATTAACGATAATGGACATCTCATCCAAAGTAATGACACATGAAAATGGAAAGTCATCATTATCATCATCATCTTCTTCTTCCTCATCATCATCCAATACTTTTAATAGTAAAAAATTAGCAGAATTTAATTCTTTATCAGGGTCAACATCATACGAAAATTCTGATTCATTTAAAAAAAAACATGAAATTATATTTGATGAATTAGAAACAACAAAATTAATGGAACGTAATGGTTATAATAAAAGTTCAATGTCATCTTTTAATTTAATTGATAATGAAAATGTAATTGTTGATGATAATAATAATAATTTAAAAAATTTAAATAATGCAAAAGATATGATAAGAAAATTATCATCAAATACAATGGATAATGATGGTATTGATACTTTACAAATTTCAAGAAATAGTTCGAATAATTCAAATGATATTAATAAATTAAAAGCAAGTAAAAGTCATTACGATTTTGTTTCAACGGCATATGGAGTTAAAATGTTAAGTAAAGATCTTTCAAATACAAAAATTAATTTAGACGTTGAAAATTTAATTTTAGTAACAAAATTAAATGATATTTCTTTAATTTATTTAACAAGAGAATTAGTCGAATGGTTATTAACTAATCATACAAATATGACAGTTTATGTTCAAGATGTTTTTGAAGATTCTGAACAATTTGCTGCAAAAGAACTTTGTTCAGATTCAAAATGTAAATATTCAAGAATTAAATATTGGAATAAAAATTTTATTAAAAAAAATGATGTCTTTTTTGATCTTTGTTTAACTTTAGGTGGTGATGGTACAGTTTTATTTGTTTCATCATTATTTCAAAAACATGTTCCACCAACAATATCATTTTCTTTAGGTTCATTAGGTTTTTTAACAAATTTTAATTTTGAAAATTTTAAAAAAGAATTACCATTAATGTTACATCATAAAGTTAAAACAAATCTTAGAATGAGATTAGAATGTAAAATTTATCGTAGACATGATCCAGAAATTGATGAAAAAACAGGTAAAAAAGTTTGTTTAGTTGAATATATTGGTGAACATCATATCTTAAATGAAATTACTATTGATAGAGGCCCAAGTCCATTTATATCGATGTTAGAATTATATGGTGATGGTTCATTATTAACGGTAGCTCAAGCTGATGGTTTAATTGTAGCAACACCAACTGGTTCTACGGCTTATTCATTGAGTGCTGGTGGTTCATTAGTTTATCCATCTGTTAATGCAATTTCTGTGACACCAATTTGTCCACATACTTTAAGTTTTAGACCAATTATTTTACCTGAAAATATGCATTTAAAAGTTAGAGTATCACCAAAGGCAAGAAATAGTGCATGGGTTGCATTTGATGGTAAATCAAGAATTGAATTACAACAAGGTGATTTTGTTACAATTTCATCAAGTCCATATATTTTTCCAACAGTTGAAGCATCATCAACAGAATTTATTGATAGTATTAGTAGAACGTTAAATTGGAATTTAAGAGAACAACAAAAATCTTTTACTCATATGTTATCAATTAAGAATAAGAAGAAATTTGCAACAGCATTAAAAGATAAGAAACCAGATAGTGAAGATGAATATATTGAAAAAAATATGAATACGTCATTAAGAGGGTTTAAATTGTCAGAATCTGATGAAGATGATCGTGACAGTAATACTGTAAATCGTCATCTTAAAAATATAATTGAAGATGATGAAAATAGTCGTAGTAGTAGTGATGACAGTGATAATGAAATAAATTTTTTTGATACTATTCAAGTCATACGAAGAAAATCATTAAGTTATGATGATAATAATGATACCGCTAGTTTTTAATATTTAAACAAACTATAAATAAATTAGCTTAATGAAAAAAACAACATTCTATGAAATTTTCTTTGTCCGTGGTGCAAATATCAATGTTTTTTTTCAAGCAATTAATTACAGAGAATAACACCATATGGGCCGTTCATTCGCAACTTGTTCATTACTAATATGATGCCAAATGTACTACGTTTTCCTGCTGTGTAAAATATTTCTATTTTGTTCACCAAAACTACTAAACAAGTCCATTTTTAATCTCTGCATGAACGCATTTGAAACACCAAAATTTTGATGTTTTGCCCTTTCCGGTTAATGGACACGAAAATCGGGCTCGGGGCAGTTTTTGTTGTGCTGGGGTTTCTCCGGAAAACCGTACGATTATGCATTCACGCGTTATGTAATTCATTGACTGAAAAATAATTAGCCTCGAAGAAACATCACTTTACAACAACGTTGAAATTAAGCGTATATAAATATTTGGGAAGAACTTCAGTTGGCTTTACTGGTAATCTCTTTTGCCAATATTTGTTACATTCTTGCATATATGTAAAAAAAAAAAAAGAACATTGCTTCATTGTTTTTTTTTTTTAGCTTTCCAAAGAATAAAATCTAAAAATAAAATATGAATTGGCTATTTATTTTTACTAGTTTGATCATATACATAGTAAAGGTTCAAGCTGAAACAATTTACTGTAATTCTACTCAGGCTTGTCCAGAAGAGTATCCTTGTTGTACACAATATGGTGAATGTGGTACGGGGTTATATTGTCTAGGTAATTGTGATCCACGTTATTCTTATGAAATTGATTCATGTATGCCAGAACCTGTTTGTCAAGATTTTTCCACTAAATTTTCAAATTATTCGTCAAAGATTTTAAATGGTAATACTTATTTGGGTAATGCAAGTGAAGCAGATTGGTCATATACCGGTCATATTATTGATTACGAAGATGAAGATAGTTTAATTTTAGCCATGCCACAATATTCTGACGGTACTGTTTTAACTTCAACTAAATCTCTATGGTATGGTAAAATTAGCGCTAAGCTTAAATCATCACATTTAGGTGGTGTTGTCACGGCATTAATTTTATTCTCTGGTGTTCAAGATGAAATTGATTTTGAATGGGTTGGTGCCGATATTGAAAAAGTTCAAACTAATTATTATTTCCAAGGTACTTTAAATTATAATAATAGTGCTAATATTACAGTTGCAGATACATTTGATAATTTCCACACTTATGAAATTGATTGGCATGAAGATTATACAACTTGGTCTGTTGATGGTGTTATTGGTAGAACGTTATATAAAAATGAAACTTATAATGAAACTTCAGGTGTTCATCATTATCCTCAAACACCATCAAGAATTAGTTTATCTATTTGGCCAGGTGGTAATTCAACAAATGCAGAAGGTACAATTGCTTGGGCTGGTGGTTTAATCAATTGGGATGCTCCAGATATTACTGATCCAGGTTATTATTATGCTATTGTTCAAGAAATTAATGTTACTTGTTATGGTCCACCAGATGGTACCGTTCAAAATGGTACAACATCATATGCGTATCTTAACAAAAATACTTTCTTAGAAGACGACATTATGATTAGCGATAAGAGATATTATTTAGGTTCTTATGCTGCCACTGGTGAAGATCCAGATGCAGGTGTTACCACTTCATCTTCTTCATCATCTTCCTCTTCTTCTTCTTCTTCATCATCATCTTCATCATCATCTTCAATTGATTCTTCTTCAAGTTTCAGCAATTCTACCAATATCCTAACTAGTACATTTAATGAATATTCCAACTCGTCGGGTATTTCAACCACATCTATAAAATCCTCTTCTGTTTCTTCAGCAGTTGAATACAAGAAAAGTTCATCTTCAATTACAAGTTCCGAGAGTATCAAAAGTTCCACCGTAACTTCAAATTCACAGACTTCATCAAGTAAATTATCTACAGCAAATGGTTCATCATTTTTAAAGATAAATAATTTTATTATTTTAATGAGTGCCATTTTTGGTTTCTTGATTTAAAAAAAAAAAAAAAAAAAAAAAAAAAAAAAAAATTTTAATTATTAATTTCACGTTTCGACACCAAATGTTTCTAATCTATCTATTTTTTCTTTCGTCAATTCATAAATTTCACCTAAAAGAAAAAAAAGGCTTTTATTTTTAATGTTTATGTTTATTATTTTTTTTTTTCAACCTTATAAATACTACTTACTATTCACAAAAATATTGTTTTGTTTTTATAAATAAATATATAAATTAATTTATTTTGTTGCATCTTTCATATAAGCAATCAAATCGTTTCTATCTTTTTCTTTCTTCAACCCACCAAAAGCCATCTTTGTACCAGGAATATATTTTTTTGGATTAACTAAATAATCATTCATTGTGTTCTCATCCCAAAGTACATTTTTTTTAATATTTGCATCTGTATAAGAATAACCTTTTGCTTGGCCCGAATGTCTACCAAAGACGCCATGTAAATTTGGGCCAACTTTATTTGCTCCACCTTCTTCCAATGTATGGCATTGTAAACATCTTGTCTTAAATAATGACGCACCTTTTTTAGCGTCAGGTTTATTACTTTTACTATTTTTTTTACCCATTATTATATAATTTGTTTACTTTTATTTTATATTATTTTTACAAAGAAATTTAAATATTTTCCATATATATATATATATTATATTGGTTTAATTTATACCAGTGAATACAAGGGGGATAAATATAAATTAAAACTAAAAAATATTAAACGAGGAAAAGGCTTAAAAAAGAAAAAAATTAGTAAGTAGAAATTTTTAATTTATAAATTTAATTTATTTACTTTATTTAGTTTATTTAGTTTGATTGTTTATGGGGTTTGTTATTATATAATTGATTTCTTTAAAATGATTGGTTGATTAACAAATCCGAAAAGTGAAAAATTTCAAGGCAAAGCAAAAAACGTAACGTGGTAAATCTTTAAAGCAGGCAGGCAAATACATCGATTAAAAACAAACAGGAAACCAAAAAAGGAAGATCGATTGAACGGTTTCTCTTGAAAATTATATATATATATATATATATTTTATTTTGCTTTGAAATAGGATGGCTTTTGAAACTATTCTTTTAGATATTGAAGGTACAGTCTGTCCAATTTCCTTTGTCAAGGATATTTTATTCCCATATTTCAGTTCAAAAGTTCCAGAATTAATACATGAATATTTCTATGATCAAGAAAAGATTGATTTGAAAATTATTAAGATAATAAAAGAATTTAACATTGAAGATGAAACGCGATTAATTGAACATATTTTAAGACTTGTTAAATTAGATATTAAAGATCCAATATTGAAACAATTACAAGGATTTATTTGGGAAGATGGGTATAAATCTGGTGAAATTAAAGCACCGATTTATAATGATGCTATTGAATTAATTAAAAGGAAAAAGAATGTTTATATTTATTCTAGTGGATCAATTAAAGCTCAAAGATTATTATTTAATTATGTTAGGGATCCAAATGATAAGAATAAATCAATTAACTTAATTCCATTTATTAAAAATTATTTTGATATTAATACCAGTGGTAAAAAAAATGAAATTAAATCTTATGAGAATATTTTAAAGGATATTAATATGATTGATAAAGCCAATGAAGTTTTATTTTTAAGTGATAATCCTTTAGAATTGGATGCTGCTGTTAAGAATGGTATTAATGTTGGTTTAGCCTTGAGAGATGGTAATTATCCAGTTGAAAATCAATCAGATTACATTTGTTATAAAAATTTTTCAAATTTATAAAAAAAAAGAGAAAAAAAAAATTGCTATTGCATTCTATTTGTTTGTTTGTTTGCATATTTATAATTTAATTTATATTTATATTATATTATAATACATAATTGATATTATTTTTTTTTTTTTTTTTTTTTTTTTTTTATTTATTTATTTATTCTTTTGATAACTATAATCATAATTTATTCTTGATAATCAGTGAAAAGCATATTAGCAGCAATTTCTTCATTTTTATCACAAGCAAAATAAACTTGAATTACTAAATTACGTTCGAACCCCAATTCACATAAACGTGAAATTGCTTGTTCATCATTTTCAGTTAATTCTAAGTTTGATGATGATAAAATATCGTTACCGTCGTTGTCATTATCATTATTAGTATTGATTGGTGATTCAAAATTAGCAATATCTTGTAAATTATCACCTACAGCTTCTAATAACATTGAAATAAACATTTCAGGATTTGACATAATTTGATCACGTAATTGTGGATATCTGTTACTTAAAGTTTCTAATAAAGGAGCTAAAGCTTCTGGATTACCTGATACAACTTGTCTTAACGCTAATAAATCTTCGACTGTTAAACCGATTGAACCTGGTGTAGTTGAAGCGTTTGGATCAGAAAGAGGATTATTATTATCATCATTTAATGCGTTGATATTGTTGTTATTGTTGTCGTTATTAGCAGCTTGAGCAAATAAATCATCGGCATCATGATCATGATCTTCATGATTATTGTTATCATTATTATTGTTATCATTATTATTATCAGTAGTAGTAGTAGTAGTGATATTAGGACCTGCGTTACTTTCTGTTCTACTTGAATTCTGACTTTGTAAATGTTGTGGGATACCCATTAGTAAATATTCTACGGCTCTATCTGGATTATTGAAAGCAGCTCTTAAAGCGTTTTCGACCTGATCTCTTTCGTAACCCATTTCCATAATTCTATCAATAGCTTCATTACGCTTTGTACCTACTACAAAACCTTCAGAAGATGGGTTTTCAGAAGCTTCATCATTTGTGGTGGCTGTTTCTATATTAGCAGTATCTGTAGTAGTTGTAGTAGTTGTTGTTGTTGTGGAAGTTGTAGTTGTAGCATTGTTGTCATTATTAGCAGGTTCAATGATATTATTATTATTATTATTATTATTATTTGTTGTTGGTTCAGTAATCTTAGTAGTAGTATTAGTTGGTTTTTTCTTTGAAATCATAATGATTATTTGATCGCCATCTTTTACATTAGAATCGTTTAAAGTTTTTAAATCTTGTAATACTTTCCCTGAGAAGATTAGTTTAATTTGGTCTTCATTACACGATTTTATTTGTGCTAATTGAGTCTTTACGTTTAAGATAGTAGTTGATAAATCTAGATCTAGCGTTGTTTTCTCTTTTTTAAAATCTTTGAAAATGATGCTTACCATAATGATTTGGGACTGGGATGCGAAGAAGGACTAAAAGCTGATTTAATATATCGATACTAGTGAATATGATTTATCGATGAAGCTTGCAAGGTAATTATGAAATATATATATCCAAAACAAGTATTATTATTATTATTATTACTATTATTACGACTAATTCCATTAAATATAATAAAATTTTTTTTTTTGCACTTGCACGGTTTGCCACCCGCCGAGGCAAAACAAAGATGAAAAATTGGCATGTGACCTCTGCCGTGGGAAGCGATGTAGAAATGTTCTCCTGTGTTCGAAACCGCGGCTGTGCACAGATGCACGGGTGCACGTTTCGGAAATATACCGGCCGGTAGAACCCGCCACCCACGCACCCACTACGTCACTGCGTTTTATCGGACGTGCGCTCTTGTTCCGTACACCGCACTTCGCAGGCCGCACAACGCCTCGCACGTTCATTTTATCGCTTTCAAAGCACAAAAACGGTGCATTTTTTTCTTCCCTTAAACAAAAACACACACAACAAACAAACAAACAATTTTGCTTAAGATTCACTTCAACTCTTTAATTAAACAAAACAATTTTATTGTGGGTTTCTTTTGTTCTTTTGTTCGTCCCGCAAACAATGAAAATTTTTTTCATAAATTTTTTTCATTCTTCCATTTTTTTTTTTCGTTGTTTCCAATTCTTATAAAGGGTTCATTATTTCATTTCTTTGATTGGTTTTTATTTTTATTCCTTCTTACATTTCTTTCATTTTTCCCTCACTAAAATTTAATTATATAATACCCCCAATCCAAATTTAAAAACACAAATACATATATATATATAAAATGGCTGAAGAAGAACACACTTTTGAAGTTGCCGATGCTGGTTCCTCTGCTACTTACCCAATGCAATGTTCCGCTTTAAGAAAGAACGGTTTTGTTGTCATTAAAGGTAGACCATGTAAAATTATCGATATGTCTACTTCCAAGACTGGTAAGCACGGTCACGCTAAAGTTCATTTAGTCGCTACCGATATCTTCACTGCCAAGAAATTAGAAGATTTATCTCCTTCTACTCACAACATGGAAGTCCCAGTCGTTAAGAGAACCGAATATCAATTATTAGATATCGATGACGGTTTCTTATCTTTAATGACCATGGATGGTGAAACTAAAGATGACGTCAAGGCCCCAGAAGGTGAATTAGGTGAACAATTACAATCTGGTTTCGATGATGGTAAAGATTTAATGGTTACCGTCATTGCCGCTATGGGTGAAGAAGCTGCCATCTCTTACAAAGAATCCGCTAGATCTGATTGATTTGATTTGATTTGATTTGATATGATTTATCTATCTATCTATCTATCTATCTATCATCGTATGCATTGTATATCATTCATTAATTTATTTATAATACTTTTTAAAAAAAAGAAAATAATAAACAAGTATAAAATATAATAATAATAAAACGTTATTTATTTATTTATTTATTTCTGTATTTATTAAATAATCCATGTTTTTTATTCTTTATTTTAACGTGTGAAATAAAAATAAAATTAATTTGTAGTCACGTGCGTTAAAACAACCTTGGCTTTTTACCCGGTTTCCATTTGTTTTACCCTTTTAGGAAAAACTATTTATTTTTCCACTTTTTCACTCTTGTTGTAATCACTTTTCCGAAAACAGTAATTTATTTAGTAAAGAAAAAAAAAAAACAAGAAAAAAATTAATAAATTAAATTAAATTAAATTAAATTAAATTAAATTATTTATCGAAAATTATACCATTTTTATTAAACATTAATTTTTATTCTTTATATTTTGAAAATATCGCATTAAAAGGAAAGAAGAAGAAGAAGAAAAAAAAAAGTTAAATACAAATAACAATGGATCAATCAACAACAATCAATGAATTCGATTTAAATCAATCAAATAATTTCGCTCCAGATGCTGTCTTTACTGATAGAGTTCGTAGATTTCAAGAATTTTTAGATACTTTCACTACTTATAAAGATAATATTAGAGAAATTCAATTGTTTAACTCTTTAAAAAATAATGATAAACAACAATATAATAATAATGATAATATTAATAATAATAATTTATACGATGATAGCAATAATAAAAAATCAAATAATACTTCTTTAAATTTATTACCTAATAGAATCACCATTTCATTAGATGATTTAAGAGAATTCGATAGATCATTTTGGAATGGTATATTAACTGATCCTGCTTATTTTATACCTCCTGCTGAAAAAGCTTTAACTGATATGGCTTCATCATTAGATGATATTTCAACTAATAATAATAATAATAATAATAATAATCCTCTTTTATCAATTAATCAATCTTGGAAAATATCTTTTAAAGGTTCATTTGGTGCACATTCTTTAACTCCACGTACTTTAAATTCACAATTTTTAAATAAATTGGTTTCAATTGAAGGTATAGTAACAAGAACATCTTTAGTTAGACCAAAATTAATTAGATCAATTCATTACGCTGAAAAGACTGGAAGATTTCATTATAGAGATTATACAGATTCAACAACTTCATTAACAACAAAGATTCCAACTCCAGCAATTTATCCAACTGAAGATACAGATGGTAATAAATTAATAACAGAATATGGTTATTCAACTTTTATAGATCATCAAAGAATTACAGTTCAAGAAATGCCTGAAATGGCTCCTGCAGGTCAATTACCACGTTCAATTGATATAATTTTAGATGATGATTTAGTTGATAAAACTAAACCAGGTGATAGAATTAATATTATTGGTATCTTTAAATCTTTAGGTTCAGGTGGTTTAAATAAATCAGATAATAAAATTATTAATGGATTTAAAACTTTAATCATTGGTAATACCATCTATCCATTACATACAAGATCAACAGGTGTTTCAGCAAAACAAACTTTAAACGATTTAGATATTAGAAATATTAATAAATTATCTAAAAAAATTGATATTTTTGATATCTTATCACAATCATTAGCACCATCTATTTATGGTCACGAAAATATTAAAAAAGCAATATTATTGATGTTAATGGGCGGTACAGAAAAAAATTTAAATAATGGTTCACATTTAAGAGGTGATATTAATATATTAATGGTTGGTGATCCATCTACTGCAAAATCACAACTATTAAGATTCGTTTTAAATACAGCTTCTTTAGCCATTGCAACAACTGGTAGAGGTTCTTCAGGTGTTGGTTTAACAGCTGCTGTAACAACAGATAGAGAAACTGGTGAAAGAAGATTAGAAGCTGGTGCAATGGTCTTAGCAGATCGTGGTGTTGTTTGTATCGATGAATTCGATAAAATGACAGATGTTGATAGAGTAGCAATTCATGAAGTTATGGAACAACAAACTGTAACAATTGCAAAAGCTGGTATTCATACTACTTTAAATGCACGTTGTAGTGTCATTGCAGCTGCAAATCCTGTCTTTGGTCAATATGATGTTACAAGAGATCCACATCAAAATATTGCATTACCAGATTCTTTATTATCACGTTTTGATTTATTATTTGTAGTCACTGATGATATTAACGAAATTAGAGATAGATCAATTAGTGAACATGTATTAAGAACTCATAGATATTTACCACCAGGTTATTTAGAAGGTGAACCAATTAGAGAAAGAATTAATTTATCATTAGCTGTTGGTATCGATGATAACATCTCTCAAAATAATGATCATGATGAAGATGAAGAAGATCGTGTATTTGAAAAATTTAATCCTTTATTACAAGCTGGTGCAAAATTAGCTAAAAATAAAGGTAATTATAATGGTAATGAAATACCAAAATTAGTTACAATACCATTCTTAAGAAAATATATTCAATATGCAAAAGAAAGAGTGGTACCACAATTGACTCAAGCTGCCATTAATGTTATTGTTAAAAATTATGCAGATTTAAGAAATGATGAAAATACGAAAAAATCTCCAATTACTGCAAGAACTTTAGAAACTTTAATTAGATTATCAACAGCTCATGCAAAAGTTAGATTATCAAAAACAGTTGATAAATTAGATGCAAAGGTTGCATCAGGTTTATTAAGGTTTGCTTTACTCGGTGAAGATATTGACGAAAATATTTATAATGATAATGATGTTGTGGAAAATATAATAACTAAAATATCACCAAAGAAATCACCAAAGAAAAAACAAAGAATTAATACTTCAAGAAGTGTTTCAAGTTCTCCAATTAAAAATTCACCAACGAAAGTTAATCAAAGATTATCTACCACTAATCGTAGATTACAATTTGATGAATATGATGATGATGATGATAATGATTCTAAGGAAGAAGAAAAAGTAGATCAAGATATGATTGATGAAAATGAACAAGAAATGAACCCATTATCACAAGTTGAAGAAGAAGAATTACAAAGAAGATTACAATCTGGTTTAAGAGTATCACCAAGACGTAGACAACAAACAGAAAGCTTGGGTCCATTAAGAGAAGTTGGGAGTCAAAGAATACCTAATCTTTCAACTTCTACACAAGATGAACCAATGGAAGAAGAAACAATTACAGCATTTAATAATGTAGAACCTGGTACCATTTCAACGAGTAGACTATCTTTAATATCCGGTATCATTGCTCGTCTAATGCAAACTGAATTATTCGAAGAAGAATCTTACCCTGTAGACTCACTATTTGAAAAAATTAACGATGAATTACCTGAAGAAGAAAAATTCTCTGCACAAGAATATTTAGCTGGTTTAGAAATTATGGCGGACAGAAACAATTTGATGGTTTCCGAAGACAAAGTCTGGAGAGTTTAATTAAATATCAAAGCACTGCTGGATCCCAGTTTCTGTACGTTGCTATCCCCTTACCATCTCGTATCATATATAATTTGTATTATACAATACAATACAAAACACGTCTCAACATATTTTTTTATTGTGACACGCAAACGCGATAGCAACAGCTTTTTTTTCACAACTGAAAAAAAAAAAAAAACCAAGAAAAAAATATATGTGGCAAAGCGGCCTTTGGAAACAACTGGCAAAAACTCGAACTTCAAAACGTTTGAAAAATTGCTTCATTAAGGTAAAATAATTTTCATGCATTAATTATATATTTATATATATGTATATATATATTTTATAAGTGAATTAAAGTATTTGTAATTAGTTAACACTTGAAACCTTGCTCAAAATTTTAATTGTTGAAATTATTATTTTGTTTTCAAAACATTTGTTTCAAGAATCAAACTATACAAAAAACAGATGACTAGAAAATCATTTGTTAGTAGTCCTATCGTACAGGACTCAAAATTACTGGTACCCAAATCTTTGGTATCTAGGCCGTACGTTTTCCCATTTCTTCCTCTATATGCTACCTTTGCTCAAATTTATTTTCAACAATATGATCGTTACATTAAAGGGCCAGAATGGACTTTTGTTTATTTGGGTACTCTTATCTCTTTCAATATTTTAGTCCTATTGATGCCTGCATGGAATGTTAAGATTGCTGCAAAATTTAAATATAATGAAACTAATAATTTAAATGATGCTTCTCATATTATTATCTTTACTACAGCTAATAATGGTTCTAATGATATCGTTGAAATTCAAAGAATTCAAGAAAAGACTGGTTTACAAGTTTTTTTCCAATTTCAAAAGAAAAGATTCTTATGGAGTGATGAACTTCAAATCTTCTCTAGTCCAAGTTTTACAATTGATGAAAATCCAAAGATTAAAGATTTCCAACATTGTAAAGGTCATTCCGGTGATTTAACACATTTAAAAAGATTATACGGTAAGAATTCTTTTGATATTCCAATTCCTGGTTTTTTGGAATTATTTAAAGAACATGCAGTTGCTCCATTATTTGTATTTCAAGTATTTTGCGTTGCATTATGGCTTTTAGATGAATTTTGGTACTATTCTCTCTTTAACCTCTTTATGATTGTTTCAATGGAAGCCGCTTCCGTCTTTCAACGTGTTTCAGCTTTAAAAGAATTTAGAACTATGGGTATTAAACCATATGATGTTCACGTCTTTAGAAATGGTAAATGGATTGTTTTGAAGACTGATGAATTATTGCCAATGGATCTAATTTCTATTACTAGAACAGGTGAAGATAGTGCCATTCCTTGTGATTTGGTTTTAATTGATGGTACTTGTATTGTCAATGAAGCCATGCTTTCAGGTGAATCTACTCCATTGTTAAAAGAATCTATTAAGTTGCGTAATTCAGAAGATGATTTACAAGTTGACGGTTTAGATAAAATTGCAATATTACATGGTGGTACCAAAGTTTTACAAGTTACTTCTCCAGAAAATAGATCTGATCTTCCATTACCTCCTGATGGTGGTGCTTTAGCCATTGTCTCCAAGACAGGTTTTGAAACGTCTCAAGGTTCTTTAGTTCGTGTTATGATTTACTCTGCTGAACGTGTTTCTGTTGATAATAAAGAAGCTTTAATGTTTATCTTATTTTTATTGATTTTTGCTGTCATTGCTTCTTGGTACGTTTGGGTAGAAGGTACAAAAATGGGTAGAATTCAATCTAAATTAATTTTGGATTGTATCTTAATTATTACTTCTGTTGTTCCACCTGAATTACCAATGGAATTAACAATGGCTGTCAATAGTTCTTTAGCTGCTTTATCCAAATTTTTTGTTTACTGTACTGAACCATTTAGAATTCCATTAGCTGGTAGAATCGATGTTTGTTGTTTTGATAAGACAGGTACTTTAACTGGTGAAGATTTAGTCTTTGAAGGTTTAGCTGGTCTTTCTACAGATACAGCAAATATTCGTCATTTATATACTGCTCAAGATGCTCCAGACAAAACAGTTTTAACTATTGGTGCTGCACATGCGTTAGTCAAATTGGATGATGGTGAAACTGTTGGTGACCCAATGGAAAAAGCAACTTTAAAAGCTTTAGGTTGGAAGGTTGAACATAAAGATTTTGTCTCCAGAGATAAAACTGGTAAGTTACAAATTTTACGTCGTTTCCAATTTTCTTCTGCATTAAAAAGATCTTCTTCTATTGCTTCTCACAAGGATAATTTGTTTGCCGCCGTTAAAGGTGCCCCAGAAACTATTCGTGAAAGATTAACTTCTGTTCCTGATAATTATGATGATATTTACAAATCTTTTACTCGTTCCGGTTCAAGAGTCCTGGCTCTTGCCTCTAAACCTTTACCAAAAATGAATGTTAACGCAATTGACGAATTAAAAAGAGAAGAAGTTGAAACTGAATTGAACTTTGATGGTTTCTTAATTTTCCACTGTCCATTAAAATCTGACGCTATTGAAACTATCAAGATGTTAAATGAATCATCTCATAGATCTGTTATGATTACTGGTGACAATCCTTTAACTGCTGTTCATGTTGCAAAAGAAGTTGGTATTGTTCAAAACGAAACTTTGATTTTAGATAAAGTTAATGAAGCGGATGAAAATAGTAACATGTTAATATTCCGTAACGTTGAAGAAACTATCAGTATTCCTTTCAATCCATCTAAAGATTCTTTTGATCACGCTCAATTATTTGATAAATATGATATTGCTGTAACTGGTTATGCTTTAAGTGCCTTAAGTGATCATCGTCAATTGAGGGATTTAATTCGTTATACCTGGATTTATGCTCGTGTTTCTCCATCTCAAAAAGAATTTTTATTAAATACTTTAAAGGATATGGGTTACCAAACTTTAATGTGTGGTGATGGTACCAACGATGTCGGTGCATTGAAACAAGCACATGTTGGTATTGCTTTATTAAATGGTACTGAAGAAAGTTTAAAGAGTATTGCAGATCAACGTAGAATGGAAAACATGAAATCTATGTACGTTAAACAATGTGTCTTTTTAAAGAAATGGAATCAACCACTTCCACCTATTCCTGAACCAATTGCTCATTTGTATCCACCTGGTTCTAATAATCCACATTACTTAAATGCTTTAGAAAAGAAGGGAACCACCATTACTCCAGAAATGAGAAAATTAGTTGAAGACTCCAGTGACAAATTAGTTGAAGTTATTACAAATGAGGAGGCAAACTCTGATAAGAAGATCGCACGTAGTGATTTAGCTTCTATGATTTTAGAAAAAGCTAATGAAGGTGATAGTGAAGGTGAAGAAGCCCCAACTTTAAAATTAGGTGATGCTTCATGTGCTGCTCCATTTACTTCAAAATTGGCTAATGTTTCTGCTGTTACTAATATTATTCGTCAAGGCCGTTGTGCTTTAGTTAATACCATTCAAATGTATAAAATTTTAGCATTGAATTGTTTGATTAGTGCTTATTCTTTATCCATTATCTATATGGCGGGTGTTAAGTTTGGTGATGGTCAAGCTACTGCTTCTGGTTTATTATTGTCTGTTTGTTTCTTGAGTATTTCTCGTGGCAGACCTCTACAAAAATTATCAAAACAAAGACCACAAGCTGGTATTTTTAATTTGTACATTATGGGTTCTATTCTTTCACAATTTTTTGTTCACATCGCTACTTTAGTTTATATTACTATGGAAATTTATAAACTTGAACCAAGAGAACCAAAAGTTGATTTAGAAAAAGAATTTTCACCATCTTTATTAAATACTGGTATTTTCATTATTCAATTAGTTCAACAAGTCTCCACTTTTGCTGTCAACTATCAAGGTGAACCATTTAGAGAAAATATTAGAAATAATAAAGGTATGTATTATGGTTTAATTGGTGTTACAGGTCTTGCTTTTGCTAGCGCTACGGAATTTTTACCTGAATTAAATGAAGCTATGAAATTTGTACCAATGTCTGATGATTTTAAACTTAAATTGACATTAACTTTGTTACTTGATTTCTTTGGTAGTTGGGGTGCTGAACAAGTTTTCAAATACTTTTTCATGGATGATACACCAGCTGATATTACCATCAACAGGGTTAAGATAGCTGCTTAAGCTAAATATGATAAAAGAATAAATAGGCGAAATTTTTGAAAAAAAAAAGAATCATATTTTCTTCCTTTTTTTTTTAGAAGTTCAGTGCTCATACATTCTAATTTTATAATTTAGACAAATATTATATAGAGTTTATATGTTTTTTTTTCTTTAACAAATTATATATTTAAAATAATTAAAAAATTTTGAAAAAAAAAAAAAAAAAATTAAAATGTTATTGATTATGCAAGGAAAGAAACGAGAAATATTTAACTACTAAATTTTTACGTTATATTTTATTTATAAGTCTCTATAAATGTAACTTATATTTTTAGATATTGGAATTGGTGTAAATTTTGTTTCTATGGGATCTGTATGATATAAATCTCTTGATTCAATAATTTTTAATTCCATATTTTTCATCCCTGTAACAGATCCCATTTTTGATTTGATGCCTTTTTTTGAAAAACTTCTGGTAACTTTTAAAACTCTTTGGATAACATTAATGACATCATTTACTTGATCAGCAAATTTTAAATCGGAAGATTCATCGGTTAATAACTTGTATATTCTATCTAACAATAAAGCTGAGAATAGATCACCGACACCAGTAAAATATGAATCTATTAATGGTACTCTATATATTATTGGTGTTTCGTTTTTAATGGATGCTACACAATATATGAAACTTTCGTCGTTAAATATTTTTGAGTCACATGAGGTCACTACTATTACGGGGACATTTTCATGTAAATGTTTCAATGCTTTTTTCATATCATCTATAGTGTTTATTTTTTCTCCATAAAGTACTTCTAATTCAAATTGATTTGGGGTAATGATATCAACTAAACTCTGTGGTGATAAGAGTAAATTTCTATATTCAGGTATAACGTCTTCATTGACGTATAATTGACCTTCATCGCCCATGACAGGATCCATTAACCAAATTGAATTTTTATTATTTTTCTTATATTTGTAATAATGAGACCCTATGCATTTAACAGATTCTTTATTTGGTAAATAACCAGAAAGTAAAGCATCGTAATCATTTCCAAAATTATGAAAAATACCTTTTAACAATTGATCTAAATCACTTTCTTTTGTTATATTTCCAAAGACTTTATCCATACCATAACCGGTATGGTTAGAAAATTGTACACTATTACAACAATCTACGTCCCAACCTAAGCATTGTAAAGGGAATGTTGCAGCTTTATTTCCTACGTAACCGTGTACGACATGAGATTGAGTTGCTAGAAGTCTAGGCATTTTGATAGCTTTCTCGATAAAAAAGAAAAGAAACAAAAAACCCAAAAGCTTGAGGATATTTCGCAAAAAAATCGATTTGATAACATTTTCTATTGTTATATAACATCGAATTTTCAGAGAAAAAATGTCAAATGACTCTTGCGCAAGTCTTTATCATTTGATGAAAAATTAAGATGAAAAAAAAAAATTATGCGAAGAAACGGTGACAAAAATTATGTTGTGTGTTGTTTTGATAAGAGAAAATGAAAGGCATTGAACAGACAAGAAAAAAAACCGTTGTACATATTTAATTTAATCAATGGTTTTTTGTTTGGTTGATTGGAAATCACACTTTTTTAAAAGGAATCTAAAACGCTGTACTGATTGGAAATCCTGACTTGGAAGGTTTTGATATTTCGTTTTGCAGTTTAACAAATACATTTTTCACTTGCAGATAACAACGATTCCAATGCATCTAAAACACAAAATTGAAAATTAAAAACTAGGAAGTTCTTATTCTGTGTGGTGTGTAATATGTTACAGCAAATTTGCTATCATATTTTAATTGCCGAAAAAAATCAGCAATGTTGGTTTCTAAGACGGCAAAAGGAAAAAGTTTCATTTAACGTTTCTTGCCCATTAGTTTTTATCTTGAAAGAATTATGATTAAAATAGTGTTTTTTGATAATTAAAGTTTGTTAAAAAACACAATTGTTTCTTTAAATATATTTTTTTTTTTAATTAAAAAAACTGATTTTCCTAAAAAACATAAAAAAACCGTTTTTCATTTGGGTGGTAAAATTAAACTATAATTACAATATCATAAGAAATGCAACGCTAGAAATCATTCTAGTTTTATTATGGATAAAATTTGGAACTCAATGACGTATATTAAAGTATTATATGATAAGAATCTGAAGTTTACACAGTTTTTGTATAATTTATTAAATTGTGGAAAACGCCCAAGGTGTAGTTAAGTTATTTGCTCATTGAAATAGCAGTTAAAACTGATGCAGTTTACAAATGGGATTCTGAAAAGTATAAATAGCAGATTTGTTGTATAAATATATAACTTACAGTTTCATAAAATGTGATATAGTAGACGTAATAACACTAATATATTTCTAACCCTAATTGACAAAGTTAGGGTTGGAATATGGATGCGATTAAATACATTTGTATATAAGAACGGCTCACGCGAGCCAGTCCATAACTTATATACTTGTTACATAATAAAAAAACTAAGATATTTAATAACTACATCAGGACTATCATATTCAAGATTAGATCGGGTTGTACTTTAGATAAATTAGAGCAAGTTAAGAGACATGACTATATTACAAAAATATAAAACGGCAGCGCCGTGGCGCAGTGGAAGCGCGCAGGGCTCATAACCCTGATGTCCTCGGATCGAAACCGAGCGGCGCTAAACTTTTTTAAAAGTTACTATCAGTAATAAATCTTAAGTTTTTTCATTGTCGGCAAACAAACCAAAAAATCTGTTTTCTTTGAACTTTTAAATTTTGTTTTTTGTTTTTTTGTATGATGTCCTGTGTAAGTTACCCGCACGCGGCTGCATCATTTTTAAGCCAAAAAAATGCGAAATTTTATGCAGCAACACGCAAAGCAGCAAAAGCAGCAACCAATTTTAAAAAATCTATATATTTAATCATTCTTTTTAACAATTAAAATAAACATTATTATTCTAGCGTTAAACTTTTCAATTGATAAATTTTAATTAAATTGATATCCTTTAAAAAAGACAACGATACGTTACTTCAATAAAATATAATAGAAACATCATGAGTGATTTATGTCCAGTTTATGCCCCATTCTTCGGTGCTATGGGTTGTGCCGCCGCAATTATCTTCACTTCTTTTGGTGCCGCTTATGGTACCGCTAAATCTGGTGTTGGTATTTGTGCTACTTGTGTCTTAAGACCAGATTTACTATTTAAAAATATTGTCCCAGTTATTATGGCTGGTATTATTGCCATTTACGGTTTAGTTGTTTCTGTCTTAGTTTGTTATTCCTTAGGTCAACAACAAGCTTTATACACTGGTTTCATTCAATTAGGTGCTGGTTTATCTGTTGGTTTAAGTGGGTTAGCTGCAGGTTTTGCTATTGGTATTGTCGGTGATGCCGGTGTTAGAGGTACATCTCAACAACCAAGATTATTTGTCGGTATGATTTTAATTTTAATTTTTGCCGAAGTTTTAGGTTTATATGGTTTAATTGTCGCCTTACTATTAAACTCTAGAGCTACTCAAGATGTCATTTGTTAAACCTTTACGTATTGATTGATATTATAGTTATCAACCACGTTTAAAATTTTATGCATAATCTTTAAAGGAAAAACGAACAGATAAAAAAAAAAAATAAAAAATAATTTTTATTTTATCACTTTGTGTAAAATATATATTAAATTGTATAGTTATTACATTTTGATACAAAATTCCAAAATCAAATAAATAAAGAAAAACATTAATAACAAAATTTAATATGGGAATTTTTGATTTGCTTGTTATAGGGGTTCAATTCCTATGATGGCTTTTTTTTTTTCCTTTTCTTTTCTCGACGTCTAATGACTAAACAAAGTACAATATTTGCTTTTGAAAAAAAAAAAAAATAAACTGAAATAATTAAATTCTTTTTAAATTGATCTCCCGTTCTAATAATGCGACTACTATATTTTACATAAATTCTTGACAAATCTTGAAGTTAAGTGCTTTTCTTGCCAATTTAAGTAATGTATCTAAATCAGCCGGTAAAATTTTTACCAATTCTTTATCTGAATCTAATACAGCTTTATAAATATTTTGTGATTTCACATCATTTGAATCCCATTTATTTTTAATAGCCTCCATAACACAAAGAATTGTACCTTCATCCATTATTTTCGAATCATCTACAAGGAAAATTGGATATAAAAATTTAGAGATTAACATGACCAAATAATAATTTGGTAAATATTCAAATTTAATCAAAGAAATTAATAAATTTAAACATTGTAACCATTCCTCATTTATTTTAGCTTCATAAAATTTAAATAAAACGGCATACGGAGCTAATGTCTGTTTCATAACACCTGTAACCAAATTATCTAATATATCTTGAGATATTAAATTAGAATATTCACTATCCATATCATTACTCTTAACAATTGCAGTTAAAATTTCATCATCCAAAGGTTGTCCATTAATAACAGAAGCCTCAAAAAGTGTCCAAGAGTAAGCTTTCACAAGACTAACTTTGCCAGCTTTACTAAAGTTTGTCATAGCTTCAATGGTTTTACCTTCATACATCATAGTACTACCTAACTTAGTAAATAATGATTTGGCTACATCTGGTAATTTCCATTTAGCACATATACTTAGCATCCATTCGATATCATCATTTGTCTTGTATGGATAGTGTTGTAACAATTCTGCAATAACTGTTTTCTTAACACTCATAGAATCAGTTGGTGATATTGTAATTAAACCAATGGCAACTGGCCATAATTCTTTATCATCATATGAACATAACTCTAACGCAAAATTATTTAACATATAACATGCCATACCATTTCTATGAGAAAATAAATCTTCAGAAATTAAATGAACCGAATCTTCCATTTTATAATCCTTATCATTAAAATAAAAATTTTCTAATAAACCTTTGGCTTCGCAAATACCAGCAGTAAATGCAGCAGTACAATTATCTAAAGATTCTAAAACAGGTAATATTGAATGTATATTACCTTTAATGATATCAACACATGATTTTTCCCAATTATTTGTAACATCAATTGGATGTCTTTCCACTGAAAGTTTAAGGTACTCATCAGAGAGTTCCAAAGATGGAATATAGTATAGTAAAAATCCACAAAATGACTCATACCACGTTTTAGAATAATTTAATATTTTACTTTGATTACCACTTACTAATAATAATGTATCCTCTATATAATCACGTAACTCCCCAGTAATGTTTGTTGTTGAATTTGAAAATGTTTGGCATAATTCTAAAGCTAACGATTTCCATTCTCTAAATGTTGACACCGAATCTAATGGATATTGTTTGATAATTTCCAACAAATCCTTGACTGCATTACTGGAGACTTCACAAGTTTCTTCAAGGTAATTAAGTAAATTAGATCTATCAATACAACCAATTGCTTGATCAAATAATCCTCTTAATAACAATTGATTAAACAATTTCCAAAAAAAAGGGCTTTCATAAACTTTGCTTTCTTTAGTATTCTTATTAAAATTAAAAACATGCTCAATATATTCCACGTCTGGATCACCATCAGAACGATTAACCCAATTTAGTAAACCGGCAATAAAGCTTTCTCGTATTTCATTTTCTTCAGGTGAATCTAAACTAAAATGAATAGTCTTTAAACAATTTAAAATTGTCAGAATTTCTTCTAAATCAATAAATCTAGACATAGTTATTTTTTCTTCTTTGATGGATGAAATAAAAAATTCTAATTCGCTAACCAATACTTCCATAGCTAGATTAACTGCCGCTATATGCTCTTTTTCATAACTGGAATTTATCACACCTATTGTTGGAACAGAATATATTCTATCTTTTCCTAAATTATTGTAAATATCAAAAAGTTTACAAACATATGATGTGAATTGTTTACTATTATTAACGACGGGTAAACTAACTGGAAATAATTTAAATTGATTTGGTTCAGTTAAAAAAGCAATATTATGAGAAGCCAATGGGTTGAACTTAAATTTTAACTTACCATTTTGTCCTGATTTTAATGGTAAATATTCGTTTTTTGTTAAATTCATCGTTGCATCACCTGTTATCAAATCTTCTTTTGAGATATCACCAAATTCATCACTATCTACTTCAGATTTTATGTCACTATTATTATCAAATTGGTCTGCTGATTCTAGTTGTGGTTTTTCATTATAATCATTGATGAAGTCCATCGCATCAGCGTCCATTATCAGAGATTTGGTATCGTGGTACATCATTATAAGTTGATTGAAACAAGAAAAGCCGGTCTTCTGTTAGATTATAAACTATTTCTAAGCTGGGAATTTGTTACAGTAAAACGAAAATCTTGATTACAGCTAATATTTTTATTTAATATTTGTTAAAAGCTAATTTTTTGTTAAATGTTTTTTTTGTCAAGTTTTACATTGGAAGTGTTTTGTAAAAAAAACTAAACATTGACCACATGATCAAAAATCATTCTGAAGTGAAAAATTTAAAAAATATTTAAACAAGAATTATTTGAGCGATGCCCAACTTAAAGTCATTCACAACAACAATCTTTTCGAGAGTTTTCAAGATAGTATATCAATACATTACTGGTTAAATATAAAGGTTAACAATGGAAATTCCAGAATCAGCTGAAGGCTTGACCAAGTTGTTGCGTGGTAAAAACATTTCAACTGATGAAATTTATGAAGTGGTCGAACATTTCAATGATTTAAAATTTTACTTTCCAAATAAAGAAATATTTGTTCTGGACTTAATCCAAGACCGTTGGAATGATCCGAAAAGACTAGATTTTAAAAAAGATCCGAAAATTTGGAAATTGTTCAATGAAATGTGGAATATGATTAACGATGAAACGATTCTAAAAAAATTACTTAAAAATTTAAAAATCGTTAATTTGTTATCCCAAGCATTAACCATTCCTGATTTGGAAGTTGCTTTATTTTTACCTAATTTGTTACACACATGCATTTTGATAAATTCAACCTCTACAGTTGATTTCTCCTTGGAAAGAGGTTGTAAAACTTTGGCTGGGGTTTTAGATCTATTATTAAAAGTACCTGATTCTGATTTTAGTACATCGCAAAGAAATGAATTAGTTGAACAAATACTGATTTTAACCGATTTGAAAAATATACCTGAAATTAATTATAAAATGTCTATCATATATTGCTCCGAATTATTGTTATCGACGATTCAATACATTTCTGCATCCGAAAAGGACACAGTAACAGATTCCACAATTAGCGACATTTTATCCAATTATTTGGGGAAATTTTTGTTTAATGATGATGTCAATGTTGTTATGTTGTTGGAATCATTTTTTAAAAAAAATAAAAACAATATCGACCATGATTCTGCAATTACTTTGTTTCAGAAATCAACAAAGTATCTATCAAAACAAAATTTTAAAGAGTTGGAGAAACTTTTTGAATCAATTGTCTATATTCAACCATCTGTTACATCAATTTTGTTGAAGGAATTATCATTGTCAAAGAAAACTATGTCACAAGAATTTTTAGAAAAATTATTTTCCAATACTATGGAAACAGCATCTAAAAAAAATGAATACAAAGATGAATTCTGGTGTTTAATTGGTAACATTTTAGATTTAGATTTAGAAGTTGGTATAAAAAATACAACTGAATTGATGGATTTAATTGAAAAATATAGAAATAATCCTTCTATTATAAATGCAATTTGTTTAGTTTGGAAAAAGCTTGTTCTTTGTCATATTAATGCAAGAGAAGTACCGCAGTTATTAGAAAAATGGCAAGCATTCTGTAAAAGTCATTCTATTGAAAGACAATCCTTATTTTTAGCTGACAAATCTTTCACATCCGAAATTTCAAATTCCATATCTATGCTATCAACTAGTCAATTGAAAAATGCTATGTCAGAGATGGTTAATGTTTTAACCAGTGGAACTCCAAACGAGGTTTTGATTTCAATTTTTAAGGTCTACCTTAAGGGTTTAAAAAATCTTTCATACACAATTTTGCCAGAACTCAAAAGCACTTTTGGTGATATATTTGAAATTGGTTCAAATAATTTCAGCAACTTGTGGGAAATCAAGTATTTACTTATGGAAATATATGATGATATAATTCCCGCCGAACAAATCGAATCTGTCAATAAAGATAGCCTAGATTCAATTTTAATTAATGGGGCTTCTAAGGAGTTATATTATTATTTTTTCAAATTGAGAGAATATAAGCAGTTTGAATTTTTATTTGTCATCGAAAGTTTCATGGATTTTTTTGAGAAACAAATCCCAAAAGAGAAATCCCAGATTTTACTAGACATATTTACTAATTGGTCCTCTTTGATAAATTTTTTATTTCCCAAAAATGCAATCAATGAGTTGATATCTGCATTATTGACCAATGAAAATATCGATGCTTTAGACGCCTTATTTATGGATGATGATTTCTTTGAAGAAAACAACATTATGTATAGTCTTGTGAAAAACATGTCCACAAAATATACCGACGCAAAAGTAGTTTCATATATGGAGAAACTTCCAATACAATGTATTAATAAAACATTTAGAGTTGATTTAATTAACAAGATATCAGCACAGGAATTCTTTAATATTCATGATTTCAAATTATTATTTCATTTATTAGAAAGTCCAACTTTTAAATCTGAATTAGAAACCGATTTTGATGTGCTTTTCAAAGTAATTACAAATGCGATTGATATCAAATCTAATGATTTGTTTATCAATGAAAATCGTTTATTTAACAGGATATGGTCAAACCATATCTCCCAAATAAAAGAAGCAGTTAGTGAAAAATTTGTTGCAAAGATGACTGGAAACGTTGCAGCTGCCCTTCAAAGTTCAGATTTCAATATCACATACTATGAAATGGTCGTTTCAATAATAAAATCTTCAATTGGCTATGACGTTACAGGATTAAAAGATTTATTTATTTCCAGGGCCATCGAAAAAATTAAAACGTTAAATATCAAAGATGACCAAAAATTAATTACATGGCTTCTTCATTCTCTTTACACAGTTATAGCATCGGACGACCAGGAAAAATATTTGTCATCAGATATCCCAACTACTATAAACAGCTTACTAAAAATTCTTGGAGATAAAATTTCTGATGCTAAACCAGAGTTACTCGAGGGTATATTTTTGGTATACTCAATATTTTATGAAGGAAGCTTAGAAGTATTTTATGCTCAATACATGGTTGTGAGAAATGCAGGTGCAAACAGGGAAAAATTAGAACATGCAGTTGAAAAAGTCATAAGAAAAAGTTTAGCTCATGGAACTACTGACTTCAATAAGGCTTTAACTTGCAGCATAATATCTCTCGAGGAAAGCTCATCAAATCAATTTAATGGCCCATTATTAGAACTTCTTCAAATTCAAATTCAAAATATAGAAAAAAATGATGTTGTAAGTGCGCATTTGTTTGTGAAGTTCATTTCAGAAGTTTATACTTCACTCTCAAGACTTACTGATTCCAGAAAGGAGTTATTATCATTGATGGATACCATTTCTTTCTTGGAAGTTTCAAAACCATGGCTATTTTCCCAATACTGCATTGAATTAATTTTTCCCATGAGTATTTCTTTAATAAATTTGTTTTCGTGTAAAAAGGAAAACAATGACGATATTTTTAACGTCAGTGTCAAATTGATATCCAATATTTTTTTAGTACACAGAGTAAAGTTATCAAGTAGAGCTCATTTAATTAATAATTTATTGTGCCAATTTTTGGAAATTATTTCGAAGTATAATGATTATGGTTTAACAGAAGATTCTGCCAATGTTCTTTCAAGATTAATAAGCAACTATTGCGAGCCTGCTAATATTTCATCAGGGAACCAAAATCATGGTAATAGCAAGAGTCTGAATTCTAAAGTAAGTATGATTAAAAAATCTATTAGAAAACATGTTCATGTACTTTTAATTAAATATATCCACCTTTCAATTTTGACGGGTTTTGAAATGAGAATAAAGAAAAAGTTATCGCTTGGTATTTATGCTGTCATGGATATATTGTCTCAAAACGAGTTAAATATGATAAGTGGTATATTAGATAGTGCAGGGAAACAATATTTCAAATCATTTTACGCTGAATACAAAAAGATGGGTAAATGGAATGAAGATTAGGTACCTACCAATGAAAAGTTACATTAAAGAAAAAAAACAGTATCAATGCTAGTCATTTTATTATATTATATATAAAATATGTATTATATGTCTTCAAAATAATTTTCGTTCGTTAAATAATGATCCTTGATATCTAAGTTATTCAGTAGTCTATCATCTCTTAAAAGTACTCGTGACACATTGTTCCCATAAACACGAACTCTATCTACCATGTCCATATGAAGATTAGTTGAAAATTTCTCAGGATCACCGCTATTGCGAGAAGTTTCAGAAAGAACAAATTTAGCATTATTATCCCCAACTAAAAGAAAAAGAGGAATAGATTTCATTTTTAAATCATCATCTTTTACACCAAAGTCCATAAATCCAAAAGTTCTGAAAGTATCTCCCACCGGAACCACAGCATTTATTTTTTTTTTTAACCTAATCCTAATTATAGACATTATGCTAGGGTAATTAGGTAAGGATTCTAAAGAATTGTCATAATATACAGTTAATATATTGTCAAAATCTATTGTCACAATATATCGTTTGGTTCGCCTCTCGCTTTGATGATTATTAACAACATCTTCAAATAATTTTATCAAATTAAAATTTTTCTTCGAAAAGCCTTCCTTCAGATCCAAACAGGACTTTTTAAAAGTCCATAATTCGCTTCCATTAGACATATCATGTACACAATTATAAATGGTTTTTTCGGCAAAATGAACTATCGACCTATTCAAAGCATATTTTCTTTGCAACCGCAGGATGTTTTTGTAAAGGTCGAAATTCATATCAAATCGAAGATCATGACTTGCAGCTGTTAAAATACCAGAAGTGTCCATGGTGAATAGCCTTTGATCTTTCCAAAAACCGCCACATATAAATGGTTGAATGTTTTGATTATCACTGTCCGTATCTAGTTCGATTAATTCAACAGAGTTTGAAGTAAATTGCAATCTAAAATCTACCCGTTTATCTCCTAAAAGTGCAACGCGAATATCATCAACTACTTTACAATCAATAGCAATTGAACGTATATTATATTTCAGTTCTTCTTTCTGTATAAGAAAAATCTTCAGAAAACTATTTTCGCTTGGGTTTTTACGTACCTTTTGTATCTTGAATAAATAGAAAGTTGGAACTCCCTCCATTCTTCCATAAAAGAAAAAATAATCTTTTAAACGGGAACATTGAAAAAAATTTTCATTCAGGCCACTTTCAAACAATGGTTTTACAATGTAATCAGAATCTTGGAATTTAATTTTCTCAAATATCTCATATGAATCAATTTCAAAATTTTTTTGATAATCAAAAATCTTGAACATCAAATTATCAGATGAGGGATTATTTGCTAAAATCAAAACGGCATTACTATAATTTTCTAATGGCATCAACTTCCGTGGAATAAAATTTAAATAAAATATATTTTCTTTCCCATCACTAACCCCTCTCTTTTCTTGCACATAAGCAAAATAAATTCGACAATCCGAGGTATATATCAATAAACCTAGTCTATTATCTAAACTTTTGACTTTAACTTTAAACAAATGCGATGTTGTAATTTTTGATAAAGAATATAAAAAATTAATCTCATAAGAGACAAAATGTTCTAAGTCAATTGAAAATATTCTACTGTTATCATATACTATCATTGATGATCCATCATAGTGATTTGATATAGCTGGCTTTAAATCGGCTCCAAATCTTCCAGTCATACTGAACAATAGTTCTAGCATTGAATTATCGTAAATCTTTAAAGTACCCGAAGAATCAAATAAGGTTACCACAAATCCATTTGCATTATTAACAGGTACTATTACAGAATCTTTTATTCTATTATCGTAGTTTATATTTTTGCAAATCAATTTTCCATTTTTATAAAAGTTCAAACCTTTGGATTCATTGATAAGAATATATATAGATGCCTTCTTATCTACAAATGCTGCAACAACTAAATTTGTCACTTCATAAATATCAAAACGCATTTTAGAAATTGGAAGTATTTTATCCATGTGTTTCAAAAATAGAGTTAAAGTACCTTCAGTACCTAACGTTAATACTAGTTCTTGATCCTTAAAATTTTCACACTGGGTAAAAACTTTTTTTATAATCAGTGGATTTAATTTTTGAAAGTCATGTATAACTCCATCATTAAAAACAAAACAGTCTTGATTAAAAGTTTTGGAATCAAGTCTTTGAAAAGGGGAGTCTTCCTTTCCAAAAAGGCTTGATTGACTTTGTGAAACATTTCTTTTGTAGAAAAACACACCATCAGTAACTAAAATTGTTTTATCTTCTTCAGTTATCCAAAAATCGACGATAGTTCTGGAACCGCATTTGAGAGCATAAGGTTCTTCATAAGGACTACAGTAAGCATGAAGTATTGCATCCTGCTTCATAATGAAAGGTTTGGAAAAGCTCAAATACGTAGATTTTTTTATTCCACATAGAAGCATAGAAGATAAGCATGAAGATTGACCATTTAGGGGTTTTATATCGAGATAATCAAAGGTAAAACTTTGGTCTGGTAAATGCAGTGATGATGTTGGGGTTTCTAAATAAATATACTGAGAGTTTATCGACACACCATATATATTATTCGATAGAGAAAAACAAAAAAAATGATTTTCTTTTTTTTCTTGTTGATTAAAAAAATTAAAGAAACAAAATTTTCCAGTAAGGATGGGTTCTTTATTTCCTTTAAAAGTTAAAGGTTTAGTTTGAAAACGCAAGGAATCAACATTTCTTTTCTTTTTTAAATCAATTTCAGCATGAATATAATTGAGTTGTTCGCTCAAAAATGATATCTTGATTAATCCTTCATTATCCTCAAAAATTCTAATATCATTTTTCAAATCAATTAAGCCTCTTAAAACAGAATTTAAACCGGAATTATTTTTACGAAATAGAATAGTATTATTTTCAGTGATGATAGTTGTAGTTCTTTCAGTAATAATAATAAACTTCGTCACTTTATTTTTTTTGGCCATTTTGGGATTTTGATCAATTTTATTTATGTGAAAAAAACTACTCGAAAGGTCTATAATAATTTCCTCTCTCATAACCAAACATTTTACATAGGAGTTTAGAGAAGCTAAATCAAAAACCTCTAATTTATAAAGATATGGGAAGTTTTTGTCATCAGACTTTGACCTTTTAAAAATAAACAATTTTTGCTTCTCTTTTTTCGCAACAACAAAAAAATTAAGTACTTGGCCTTTTTTTATTTCGAAAGGAAATATCTCTTTGGAAGGGTAGTGAAATACTGAAGAAAAATTAGTACAATTTTTCTCTTCATCTTTTATTTTACTTATATCAAAACGACTTAACTCATGTCCATTTAATAAACAGTACAATTGGTTTTTCTCAAGATTAATGTATATAGAAGAAATGTCTTCTTTCCAACCAACAAAACGAACAGCATCTCTATTTAGTGACCTGAAAATAACTTTAGAACCATTTTTTAACTCTTTAATTGTACCGTGGTTGGTCACTACATATACAACTTTTGGAAAATTTTCACTCAAGGCATAATCCATGATTCTTTGGGTAGAAATCCATAAATTATTTTGATACAGTTCTTTTATATTAAATTTTTCTTCCGATTCCCCTGGGGAATTTTGATAAGATTGTTTGTGGTCTACCACTTTGAATATGCGCAGAAAATTTTCATAAATGGTAACAAAAACGTTTTTATCTATTTCCTCTATGCCCAATAATTTACCGCGATTCTCGCTATCATTTTTATCTATAGAGTATAACCCAATGTGTTGTGATTTTTCTATTCCAGGTGGTGGGTACGTTGGTTTTTCTAAATTGTTTATCTCAAAATCCGTTATGACATCTGTGATAGATCTATTATACAGTGGCCTCACCTTATACGTTGACATTAATAAGGTATAATTAAAAATGTTAAAAAAATAATCAACGTGACGTGCAAGTATCCTTTCAAAAGTTATCCTTATATGTTTTAATTTAAGCGTGTGAGTACCTTTACTTTTCAGTTTTATTTCAGTAGTGTTTTCATTTTCTTTTGCCTTTCAAAAAGGAATATCTAATCATGCTCTCATCGCTGAAATACAAATCACGTGACACATGTTAAATTACGAACATATAAAAAATAATATAGCGTTATAATTGAGTCTCCGTACTTATTTTTGCAGAGTACCATTATTTATAAAAAAAGTATTAACCAATCCTTTGATATATTGGAAATATGCGTCAATTAAATAGTAATATATATATATATATATATATATATAAGGCTTGCTTCACATGGGCTACTTGTAACCGATTAATCAACCATAAATGAAGTTACTTTTTGTAAATTTGTACTTTTAATAAAAATTATATAAAAGTACAAGAAATCTCCACCCAAGAAAAAGAAGCATTCATTTGTTCTTATATATATACATTTTTTTCTCTTTTTTAATTTGCCGCCCAAATAGCCGCCGACAACATTTTTAAAAAAAAAATATTCAGAAAAAAATCAAAACCCGCACACCACACCAAACAAATTTAACCAATCAAATGTTGCAGCGCTGCACCCATACACCACAATAGTTTTTATCGGTTTTTTGTCACGTGCCGCACATCTTCTCCTTGATCAACAACGAATAACACATTGGAAAACCAATAAATGCCATCGCGCTTTTAGATCTACTCGTTTTTTTCGGTGTTTAGTAAAAAATATATAAGTTTGTAGCAAACATTTTTTGTTAAAGTAATTTAATTTTATTAAATAAGCTGATAAATCAATCGATTTTAATTTCAAGTTTTGAAACGAACGTGTATATTTTTTTTTTTTAAATAGTTTATAATTGATTATTACTATAAACAAATCTCATTTTAAAAATTTTATTATAATATTCATTCTTTTTTTTTCCAATTTCCTCACTTTTATAAATAATTAATATTCCTTCCAATTTAAAAAAAAATAAATAAATTCAAAATGTTAACTAATCTAATAAAGAATCAAGCTACTTTGAAGACCTTAACCAAACCATTAGCTATTACTACAGCAAACTTATCAACTTCTCAACAAATAAAAAAATCTACTTATCGTACTCCAAACTTTGATCATGTCTTAAAATCTGATAGAAACATGGATAAATCAAGAGCTTTCACTTATTTCATGGTCGGTTCTTTTGGTTTATTATCTTCTGTTTCCGCTAAATCAACCGTTGAAACCTTTATCTCTACAATGTCCGCCTCTGCTGATGTCTTAGCTATGGCTAAAGTTGAAGTTAATTTAGCTAGTATCCCATTAGGTAAAAATGTCGTTGTTAAATGGCAAGGTAAGCCTGTCTTCATTAGACACAGAACTCAACACGAAATTGATGAAGCTAACGCTGTTGATATTTCTGCTTTAAAAGATCCACAATCTGATGTCGATAGAGTTAAAAATCCTGAATGGTTAATTATGTTAGGTATTTGTACACATTTAGGTTGTGTTCCAATCGGTGAAGCTGGTGATTTTGGTGGTTGGTTCTGTCCATGCCATGGTTCTCATTATGATATATCCGGTAGAATTAGAAGAGGTCCAGCTCCATTAAATTTAGAAATTCCAAAGTATGAATTTGAAGAAGAAAAGGTTGTTATTGGTTAGAAATATTTAAATGTTTTTAATCAAGAGAAAAAAACGACAACAAACCCAATCAAAATATTCATTTCAAAAAAGGAATTAAAGAAAAACATAATTTAAATTACGAAATTTGTTATTTATTTATTTATTTATCCCAATAGAACAAGTTATTGAATGAGGAAACTATAAATATTCTTTCTAAAAACAAAAAAACGAAAAAACAAAACATTTATCTATTTATTTATTAATTTATTTATTTTATTATATTATATTTCATTTTAATCATTTTCAAATGTCAATATTTAAATCTATTTTATTATTTTTAAGAAAAAATACAATAAAGGTAAAATTTACTTAAAATTTTTTATTTAATACTTTTATAACGCATTTACTTTTTTTTTTATGATGGTGAATTCATTTCAAGTATATATTCTAGATCATCTGGTATATTTGTCCATGATGATTCATTCCATTTAATTATATTTTCCATTGCTTCTAAATACTGATAATTTATTGAGTTCTCATGAAAATCATTTAACTTTAAATTCATTAAACTAATTAAAATTTGAAATGAAGCAAAATTATTTTCTATATTATTTTGTTTGCTTTCTTTTCTATTTAATTTTTTCTTTAAATTGGAAAAATTAAAATTTGATTTTGTTTCCATAGTTTCCAAATTATTTGCAATATTTTTAACATATTTTGGTAAATTATTTGGCTTATAATTTTTATCAAACTTAAGACGCCAATAAACTGACCAATGCATATTTCCATAAGTTGGTAT
Organism: Jamesozyma hellenica; assembly: GCA_030571615.1. Lineage (NCBI taxonomy): Eukaryota > Fungi > Ascomycota > Saccharomycetes > Saccharomycetales > Saccharomycetaceae > Jamesozyma > Jamesozyma hellenica. Next base: position 83,063 of record JAJLYD010000006.1, on the reverse strand, counting down.
ATATCTACTTCTGCCTAAATTAGGAACATAAATATTTTTCCATTTTCCTTCATTATTTTCAATTCTTAAACCAATTGGCAAAAATTCTAATATCCACCAAAGACAGGTCATAAATTTATTTGAATTACCACATTTCTTACTATAAGTTTCCTTTAAACTACTGTAATCTTTGTCTCTTGAAGATTTTATTAAAACATTAAAATTTTTATCATTTTTGCTAAAGCTCAAACAATCATGAGTTATAGCAGATATGCAATTTCTTAATTGATGATGCTCAATTAATCTTAGAATTGAATCTGGTTTAAATTTAATTCCGTATTTAATTGATTCGGCAAGCATCCAACGTAAAGATATATTTGATAAAAAATTATTTGTATTACAATCACTTGCCCATCCACCTCCAACATCAGCATGATCTCCTGGAAACCATTTTTCAATTAAATCGGCAGTTAAAGTTGAAGTAGAATTTAAACTTGAAGAAGTTAAAGGACTTTCAATCAATTGTTTTGTCAATAATTGATTGAATTCAATTTTAAATTTCCCTTCAATATTTTGTTTAATACATTTGGTAAGTTGCGTCGATATGGGACTATTTCTTGAAATAAAATGATTTATATCTTGATTTAATTGTTTCATTGACCCCATTTTTTGCAACTTTGGTTGAAATATTGGGAAATATTTTTGCCATAACGATGTTACAGAACTAGAATTTGAAACTGAATAAAAACTTGCACAAGTGCTTTTGGTAGCATTTAATTGTTTAGTTGTGTAAATTATCAATGGATTAATTTTTGGTTTTAAAATTACAGGTTGTTCAAGTGAAATTGTTGATTGAGAAACAGATTCAGTAGTCAAAACTATTGGTGATAAATCAATATAATTTTTGTATGTTTGGTAATTTAGTGAAAATATTTCTGATTTGAATGGATTTGGTGTAAAACTTGATTGTTTAAATTTTCCTCTTCTTTCATCTATGGAAAGTGCATGTCTTACATGTTCTACAATATAACTTCGTTGAGTACATGGAAATAATCTATCTCTTAATAATCCTACTGAGTTAACTGAATCAAACAAACCTTGAAAACATATTTTTATTTCATAATTTCTTGAAAAACTTTTTTTAAATTCTTCAATTAAGGTTGTTGTGTAATTTGGTTGGCTTGGCTGTTCAGCAAATTCCCACGATTTATAAATTTTCCAAGCCATTCCAACCATATCATCTAAACCTTTATTTAGTAACCCCACTTTTTCAATCATTCCTGCTAATACCCTTGCAGTAAATGAGCCTCTTGAAAATCCAATCATGTATATAGAGTCACCCATTTCATAATATCTCATTAGATATAGATAAGGTTTAATGATGTGATTATCCAATGAAAAAGCAAACATTGCATCCAAAATATTTTTCACATTTGAAATTGAAAACTTTCTTTTAATATCGGCATTTGTATCAAAATTTGTGGCAGTTCCAATTCCAGGTTGATAATAACAAAATTGTTCAGTGGTGTCAAGCATTCTATATATCTTGAGAACATTAGTGTAAGGTTGTGGTCCAAAATTTTCCTTTGTGCCGTCAAAACACATCACAATATTTTTTGGTTTCATTTTAATTTAAAAAATGGTTTGTGTTTTTTTTTTTCTCATAGAAAAATTTTAATTAAAACTCAGTCAATATGCAATTGCATTTTTCTTTAACTGGTTTAATTCTTTTACCATGTTTGTATTTAATGTAATTGACACTGTTTCATTTAAAAGTTGTATATATTTGTGACACTGCCTTTTGAACCCACACACCATTTGTTCGCTTTGACCTTCCATTTACAAAAAAAACAAATCTCGCTATGTGTTTCTAAAATTTTGGATGCCGTACAAAAAGAAAAAAAATTTTCGAGAAATTTTGCACATCGCCATTTTTCTTGTTTTAATTACAAAAGTGACATTTAAAAGCATTTAGAAGAGAAGTGGAGTTGAAACACAAAACTGTTCAAGTAAGATATCTAATTCCCTTAAGTGCAGTAATAAGCGGGTTTAAAAATTATATAAACAGGTCATTTTACTACTTTTTTTTTTTTTATAATATTTGTTGTAAACTTTATTCTTTTTCTTTTTCTCTTGTTAGAATTTTCTTAGTTTTTAATTTATATAAAAATATATATATATATAATTGCATAAACACTGTAATACTTAAAGAAAAAATTTCAAAACAATATTTATTATTAAAAAAAAAATGACTGTCCATAAGATTAATCAAGAACCAACTTTCAAATATTTTGAAAATCGTGAATTATCTATTATTTGTGCACCATTTTGTGGTGGTCAATCTAAAAGCGGTGTAGAAAAGGGTCCTAAATATTTATTAAAACATGGATTAGAGACTGATTTAAATGAATTAGGTTGGAAAACAACTGTTGAACAACCTTTAAATGAAGCTGAATTATTGAAAGCTTTAGCTAAGGATGAAATTACTGATAAATTTAAAAATGCAAAGAGACCTAATTTAGTTGGTAATACTGGTAAAGAAGTTTATGAAAGTGTTAAAAAATCTTTAGATAATAATAAATTTCCATTAACTTTAGGTGGTGATCATTCAATTGCAATTGGTACAGTTTCAGCAGTTATTGATAAATTTCCAGATGCTGGGTTATTATGGATTGATGCACATGCTGATATTAATACATTAGAAAGTACAGATTCTGGTAATTTACATGGATGTCCTGTTTCATTTTTAATGGGTTTAAATAAAGAAGAAGATTTACCTGAATCATTTAAATGGTGTCCAGCAAATTTAAAACCAAATAAAATTGCATATATTGGTTTAAGAGATGTTGATGAAGCAGAAAAAAAAATTTTAAAAGATTTAGGTATTGCAGCATTTTCAATGTATCATGTTGATAAATATGGTATTAATACTGTTATTGAAATGGCAATGGAAGCTATTAATCCAAATGGTGAAGGACCAATTATGTGTTCATATGATGTCGATGCAGTTGATCCATTATTTGTTCCAGCTACAGGTACACCAGTTAGAGGTGGTTTAACATTAAGAGAAGCTTTATTTCTTGTTGAAAGATTAGCAGAAACTGGTAATCTTGTTGGATTAGATATTGTTGAATCTAATCCAGATTTAGCAATTAATGATATTCATGTTTCTGATACAATTTCTGCTGGTTGTGCAATTGCAAGATGTGCTTTAGGTGAAACATTACTGTAAAAGTTGTTATTAAATTGTTTCTTTTTTTTTTTTTTCTTCAATGAAATATAATAAATTAAGAATATTTTCAAAATAAAGTTAAGTAAAGTAAAGTTAAGTAACGTATATATATATATATATATATATATATATATACTTTTTTTTTTTTTTCTTAATAAATAAATTAATTAATTAATTAATTAATTAATAATTTGGACATAATTGATCATATTTAATTAAATCATACATTTGTTTAACTGATAAATTCATTAATTTACGTAATTCTAAACCAAACCAAACGGATAACCAAGATAATGTATTAATATCATTTAATAAATTTTTTTTATCTTTAATATTATTATGATTTTTTGCATATTGTCTTAATATTGGTAATGAATTTTCGAATAAATCTAAATCAGGATCTAATTGTCTACCTATACCTTCTAATAAAAAAATGGAAATAATAATTGAAATGAAATCACTTTCTAATTTAACGTGATGATTTCTAACCATTGATAAAATATTTTGTAATAAATTACCAATTGAAATTGTACCTAAAGTAAAAGTTTGTTTTTTAATTTTATTAACTAAAAATTCTACATTTTTTGCAAAAATTTCTTTATTAATTGCAGTTTCTGGTGTTTTTGATCTTTCAATCATTAATAAACCTGATTTATAACCATTAAAATGTGCTAATGAATTAAAAAGATCAATAAAATTAATTCTATCAATTTTATTTAATTCAGTAATTAAACCAACGTCTAAGAAACAAATTTGTGGTGTTTCATTTTTTAAATTATTTTTCAAATTATTTAAATTTTGTTGATCGTTATTATTATTATTAATATTTTCAAAAGTAATTAAAATGTTACCTGGATGTAAATCTGTATGAATGAAATTATCTAATATTAACATTTTTAAGAAAGCGTTAATGAAAGGATCACTAATTTTTTTTGATAAATTATTATTATTATTATTATTATTATTATTTATATTTTTTAAATTTTTTAAAAAAAATTCCATTGAAATACCTTGAATATATTCTTCCATTAAAACGAATCTATTACAATAATTTAAGAAAGGTTTTGGAAATTTAATTTGATTAAAATTTTTAAAATTATTATTAAATTTATTTAAATTTAATGCTTCAATTCTTAAATCTAATTGTAAATTCATTAAAAAATTAAATTGTTCAACTTCTTCAGGTAATGATAACCATTGCATATTTGGTAAAAAATTAATTAAATTTGCAAAAAATTTTAAAATTATTAAATCTCTTTTAATAATTTTATGAATATTTGGATGTAAAATTTTTAAAGCAACAATATTATTATTATTATTATTATTATTATTTGATGATAATAAAAAATTTTTTTTTAAAGTTGCAATATGAACTTGTGCAATTGAACCAACACCAATTGGAATTTCATTAAAATGATCAAAAATTTCATTAATATTATTAATTTTAAATAATTGACAAATTTTTTTAATTGAATAATTTGAATTATGTGGATTAATTGAGCTATGTAATTTTGATAATTGATTACATAAATTTGATGGGAATATATCATTTCTTGTTGCTGCCCATTGACCTAATTTAATAAAAGTTGGACCTAATGATTCTAAAGTTAAAGTAATTAATTTATACCAAAAATTATTTAAAAAATTATTATTATTATTAATATTATTATTTGATGATAATATTATAAAAAAAGGTGAAGAAATTATAATTGGTAAGAAAAAAAATGAAATTTGTAAAAATCTTAAGCAAGTTTTAATTGGTTCTATTAAATTAATGTTTAAAAAAATTAAAATTTTTTTAAAAAATTTTAAAGTTGGAGATTTAATATTATTTAAATTATTTTTTTGTAATTGAATTAATTCATTTTGTGAAGAAGAGTATAAACTCATTTCATAAGTTTCTTGATTTAAATCAGGTTTTAAAGTAGAATCATTAAGTATAAATTTTTTTTTTTTTTGAATATTTAATTGAAAATTAGTTGTTAATGATAAAATTAATAAAGAATTGAAAGATTTAAAATATGATTTATAATATGATTTTGATTTTTGTTTATTAAATTTAAAATAATTATATAAATATTTATTTTTTAAGGAATGAAAATTTAAGTTTTTGTTCAATCTTGAAAACATTACAATAGTTTCAGTGAAAATAGAAAAAAAACCAACAACATAAAAGGGGATGTGATGTGATGTGATGTGATGTGATGTGATGTGATGTGATGTATATATATATATATATATATATATATTTAATGTTTTTTTTTTTCCATTATTAAAAATTCGCATATTGAAAAAAAAACCAAAACCAAAACAAAACAAAAAAAAGAGAGAGAGAGAGAGGTATAAGTAAGTAAGTAAGTAAGTATAAATACAAGTATAATTATAAATATAAAATATTATAATTGTTCTTCTTTGATGACGTCGATTAGCCAATCTAGACCTTCGGTGATACCTTCGCCTTTAATAGCACTTGAAGCTACTATTGACCAACTTCTATCTTTTAATTGTACTAAATTTAGTTTTTTTGAAACTTCACTTGCAGATAAAGCAGCTGGTTGATCTTGTTTATTAGCAAATACTAATAAAGCAGCGTCTTGTAATTCTTCTTCTTGTAGCATTAAATGTAATTCTTTTGATGCAGTTGCCATACGATCTTTATCTGTGGAATCTACTACGAAGATGACTGCAGCTGTGTCAGCGTAATAGCAACGCCAGTAAGGTCTAATTGAAGTTTGGCCGCCTAGATCCCATACGTTGAGTTTTAAGTTTTTGTAAGAGAGGGTTTCTACGTTGAAACCTATAGTTGGTTTTGTGGTGACGACCTCTCCAATTTGGAGTCTGTACAGTATTGTTGTTTTGCCAGCTCCATCGAGGCCCAGGATCAGTATACGCAGTTCTTTGTTTGCTCCCCAGAGCCTGTCGAACATCGAGCTGAAGTAGTTACCCATGGTGTGGTGTAGTATATAGTGTGGTATGGTGTAGTATAGTATAGTATAGTGTAGTATAGTATAGTATAGTATAGTATAATATAACGAATGTGAATGTGATTTGCACAGCACAGCACAGCACAATTTGTTTGTTTGTTTTCATCCACCGCGCGTTGCCGTTGTTCGTTCTGCGGGGCGGGTGACAGGGCGGGTAACACCGCGTTTCGTTTCGTTTCGTTTCGTTTTGCTTTGCTTTGCTTAACAGCGGTTGCAGTTGCAGTTGCAGTTGCAGTTGCAGTTGCAGTTGCAGTTGCAGTTGCAGTTGCAGTTGCCATCACAAACTACAAACTACAAACTACAAACTACAAACCAATGAACACCACACACACTCACACTCACACACACACACACACTCCCATCACAAAACCCATCTCTCTAAACACCTCCACCGCAGAAATACTCGTCAACAAGGCCACCGGCAAACCACGAATCCGCAAAGGACAATCTCCACAACACTACCAACAGCAACTCGCTCATTTCTATAACGTAGAGCATGGCCCTGTTCTCACCACACAAGGTTGGATGCACTTGCAATCCTTCTCACAAAAACTCTCTTCTCTAGATTTAAACCTCAAACACAACAGACTAATCCTCATCGGCTTCGTACACAAATTTTACTATCAAAAAAATTATCAATCGTGTTTAGCATGCTCCATTCAAATTAATCAAAAATTCAATTCAGATTTAAATGAACTCACAAAATTAAAAATGAAAAAGGAATTCACTGAATTGGATTTGCTAATAAAAAACTGTAAAATGAAATTGAAATAACATACATACATATATAAAAGATTTCTTTTTTTCTTAGTAACTCCGGAAAAAAACAAGAACAAACTAAAAATTTAAACTACAACCTCAAATATATATATATATATAAATAAATAAATAAATAAATATCAAAACATTTATAACTTTTTTCAATTATCAATCAATATATATATATATATACACTCTACCTAAATGCTAAAATCAATTTTTTTAAAAAAATGTACATACAAATTAACATCCAAACTTTACTTTCACAAAATTTCAACCAATTTAATGCAATTCGAAGGTAACATAAAAGAAATTTCAACAACTCCACAACAAAGATTATCAAAAATTTTCGGTTCAAGAATTAAAGGTGATCCTCCAAAATCAACAAGTAGAATCTTATTCAATAATAAAGAAAAATTAATTGCAGGTATTAAAGTCCCTGAAAAACCATCACAACCTGATAATTGTTGTATGTCAGGTTGTATTAATTGCGTTTGGGAAATTTATAATGATGATTTAAAATATTGGAATAAAATGAGAAAATTAGCAATTCAAAATATTAATAATTCTAACGAAATTTGGCCTGCTGATTGGAATCCACCTTTATCTTTATTAAATATGAAAAATATTCCAATTCAATTAAAAAATGAAAAAATTAAATTAAACAATAAAAAAAAAAATTTTATTATTAATAATACTTATTCATTCCCAAAAAGAAATTCAGATTTACCAAAATCTGTAATAGAAGCTAAAAAGAAAAAATTACTACAATTAGAAAAACAAAACGATTTAGAATTAGAAAATGAAGCTTGGAATGATATACCAATTCACATTAAAGCTTTCGCACAATTTGAAAGAAAAAAAAATTTACAAAAAAAATTAAACAAATTAAAATAATATATATATTTTATCAATTATATATATATATATATATATATATATATATCCTTACCAATTTCTCTTTCTTGTGTGTTACATCTTACAAACAAACCATACTTTATTTCATATTAAAATACATTGCCATTTTCTTGCAACAAATAAAATACGCGGCATTCATTCCTCTTTTTAGTTCCGTTTTAAAAGAAAAAAAAAAAACATACATACATATATATATATATATATATCGGAAATTAATGATAATTACACATATTTAAACTAACAAGAAATATGTTCTTAACTTCAAAATCTCTTGGTAAATCCAAATTTCATAAGTTTGCTAATTTTTTACAAGCCGCCGCACCATTTCCAGATAAAAATTTAATAAAACAAAAATTTATCTTCGATCATAATTCAATCACTATTAATCAAATAATTAAACATTTTAATGAAAATGAAATTACAATTAATGGTTGGATAGATAAAAAACCTAAAAAAATTGGTAAAAATTTAATTTTCGCAACTTTAAGAGATATTAATGGTGATACAATTCAATTAGTAGATTCATTATCTTTATTAAAAAATTTAAATATTGAAGATGTAGTTCAAATAAAAGGGAAAATTAATATTAAAAAATTACCACAAACAAAAAATATTTCAAATGAAAATAAAAATAAAAATGAATATGAAATTAAATTAAATCATTTAAATATATTAAATAATGCAAATGAAAAACCATCACAACTTTATGATAAAAAAATAACAGAATCTTATCCACAACAATATAGAGTTCTTCAATTAAAATTACAAAAACAACAACATTTATTAAAACAAAGATATAATGCATCAAAATTTATTAGATCATTATTAAATAATGAAAATTTTATAGAAATTGAAACTCCAATATTATTTAAACCAACTCCAGAAGGTGCAAGAGAATTTTTAGTTCCAACTAGATCTGGATCATTTTATGCATTAACTCAAAGTCCACAACAATATAAACAACTTTTAATAGCTGGTGGAATTAATCGTTATTATCAATTTGCAAGATGCTTTAGAGATGAAGATTTAAGAAAAGATAGACAACCTGAATTTACACAATTAGATATTGAAATGGGTTTTGTTAATTCAAATGAAATAATGAATATAATACAAAATTTAATTACAAAAATTTGGAAATTTTTTGAAATTGAAACAAATAAATCTTTAATGACTTTAAATAAAAATAAAAATAATTTAATAAATGTTAATAAAGGTAATGAAATTTATAAAATGTCATATAATGAAGCAATGACTAAATATGGTATAGATAAACCTGATTTACGTGCTCCAAATTTAAAAATTTTAAATTTAAAAGAATTTAATGTAAACGCTTATAAAAATTTAAATTTCCCAATTTTTGAAGTTTTAATATTAAGAAATGTAATTGATTCTGAAAATGATTTCGAAAAAAATTGGAATCATCTTGTTAAAAAAATTAATTATTCATATAGAGCACCAATTGCTGTACCAATTTTAAATGAAAAAATGGAATCTTCATGGTTTGAAAATTTTTATTCTGAAGCAACTTTTGAAAATACAAAAATTTTAAATAAATTTTTAAATTTGAAAAAAGGTGATATTATCTTTGGTGCATCTCGTGAACCTGATAATAAAATTTTTGAAAATCCAACTCCTTTAGGTAGATTACGTCAATTAATTTTATCGACAGAGAAAGGTAAATCACTTTTTTATGAAACAAATAATGATGTAGCAACTTGGGTTGTTGATTTCCCATTATTTTCTCCAATAATTTTAAAAAATTTAAAAAAATTTGATGATTATCCACAATATATAAAAGATAAATTATCTTCAACTCATCATCCATTCACAATGGTAAATTTAAAAGATTATGATTTAATAAAGACTGATCCAATAAAGGCTTTAGGTCAACATTATGATTTTGTTATGAATGGTATAGAACTTGGTGGTGGATCTACAAGAATACATGATCCAATATTACAAAATTATATCTTTGAAAATATTTTAAAAATTGAAAATGCAAAAAAATTATTTGGTCATCTTTTAGAAGCTTTAGCTATGGGGGCACCACCTCATGCTGGATTTGCAATTGGATTCGATAGAATGTGTGCAATGTTATTGAGAAAAGAATCAATTAGAGATGTATTGGCATTTCCAAAAAGTATTACAGGTTCTGATTTAGTTGTGAAAAGCCCTTCACATGTTAATGAAGATATTATAAAATTATACAATCTTCAATATTTGAATAAGTTAGACTCCAAGTAAATATTAAAAAAAAAAATATATATATAATTTATACATGTAAATAGTTAAAAAAATAAAAGGAAGTAAATTAATGACTCTAATAAAAATTTATTTACAAGTAATATGTATCATTGATAGAAGAAAAAAAACAACAAAAAAAACAAACAAAAATCAATCAAATTTTATAGTTTTACCTAGTTCGGGACAATAACATTTGTCTTTAATACCATCCCATTCAGCTAAAGATTCAAGTTTTTCTTTAGGTTCCAAAAAATATTCACCACTTAATAAAAATGTACCCCAATGAACACCCAAAACATTTTGTGCCTTTAAATCATCCATAATCTTAAGAACTTCCTTTGGACCAATATGTCTTGGCTTTTGATGCCATTCAGGACAATACTGACCACATGGTAATAAAGCTAACTTAACACCCGTACCATATCTCTTTGCAATTCTTGTAAATAAATCGTTGACATACCCTGTGTCGCCACCATGAAACATTATTGGTTTATTGTTATGTGAAAAGACAAATGAACACCATAAAGATTGATTAGTATCATAAACGTATCTACCTGACCAATGCATAGCAGGTGTACTTGAAATTTGATATTTATTACCGTCTTTGATTAATTCACAAGTTTCCCACCATGATAATTCAATTACGTTTTTAATTTTATTACTTTTCATATAACTAGACATTCCTTTGGGTACAATCCATAAAGTATTTGTATTACTCCATTGTTTCATGCTTGTAGGATCTAAATGATCTGGATGATTATGTGACACTAATATAATATCGGGTGTTGGAACTTCATCACTTGTACAGGGCATACCTGTTATACGTTTGGGACCAAATGTTTCACTAATTAAATGATCACTAAATATTGGATCGGTTAATATCTTCAAACCATTATAAATAACGTAATTACACGATTGACCCAACCAGGTGTTATAAACTGGAATATTTATATCATTATTATTATTATTATTATTATTATTAGTTATTGATTTTACATCTTGTAGATTATCTGAAATAATTTTATATTCAATTAATTCTTGTGCAAATTTGGATTTTTCTTGTGGCCAATTAGGTTTATGAACAGGCATCAATTTTTCCATTTGTCTTGGATCAAGAGGAATACCACCTCTATTTTTTTCAAATAACTCAACTACTCTATTAAAGAAAAATTCATAAACTGTTTGCATTCTATATTCAACAAATGGATTTTCAAATCTTCCCAATACTTGTAAAGGCGAATATTTAAGTAAAGTACCATCAAAGTTTTGTTTACCCTCAGATTCAATTTCTTTCGATTTCACTTCCCTCTTAGCAATCTCATCGAAAGCTTTAAACGAAACGTATAAAGCATAAGCGGTATATGGTGCCAAAAACAGAAGCAAAACATTTAGAAAGTATGATCCATATCGTTTGATTGGATTTCTTCTTACAATGTCTTTCTTTTGTGATTTATTTGAAAAGGATTCGTTTTGATGTTTTGTTGAATATTGGTGACAAAAATTATTAATTCTGACAGGAAAAAATAAACTATTATTACGAATTATAGAATTAGAAGCTCTAGCTGTTTCTTTAGAAAGACAGAGCAGACGAACCGATCCTAAAACCGAATTAACTGATAATTTATTCATTAAAATCGTTAAATTAATTCAAATATTGCCATGGGAAGACTTTTGCTTAATTCCACAAACCTAGTTGATCCCGTACTTGAACGAATCTTGAATTTTTTCTCGAGATAATCAATTCTCACACATTTAATATACATCAAGTAATGGTTTAAATTGTAAACCCAACTGTCAAAAGTTGTTGAATTATAAATATTAACTGTCCGGGTAAGACGCATTAGCTATGCGATGCCCGAAAAATTTTTGTATTGAAGATGATAAAACTGAGATACACCCAATTTGCAATTATTACAGATTGATAAAAGGTGATAGTTTGTTTATCAGATTTACGTTTTTTTTGGTATTGAAAGAGCAACTATTTCAGACAACTTTGAGGGGAAACAAGCTTAAAATGTCCTTTAGAAAAAGAGGTGAAGTGTTGAATGCTAGAACTGGGGCTACACCCGGTGCCGTTGCAGGAAGAACTCCTTTGGGAGGCGGAAGAGTTCTACCTAATAGAGGAGGCCCTGTGCCTCCAGTTAACAGAATGGCAAATTTAAATATCAGAGGGGAACGCACTTCATTAAGACCAGGTGTTTCACGTCCATTGCAAAATGCGGTAGGACCAAAATCTCAACCAGAAACTATTTCTAAGGTTGAAGAGTTAGATTTAAGTCACCCAGGTATAAGACCATCTCCAGTTAGTGCAAACCTGGTTACCTCTACTGGCTCTGAAGATTTAGATAAAGTATTGAAACATTTCGGTTTACCATTAGGTAACTCGTTATTGCTTGAAGAACAGGGGACTACTGAATTCAATTCAATTCTTTGTAAATTATTTGCAGCGCAAGGTATCATTCATAATAGAGTAGAAGGTAGCAATTCCAATGGTAACACACATTTAATTGTTTTATCATTAAACCAAAATTTTTCTAAAGAGCTTCCCGGAATTTATAAAGGTTCAAAGAAGCAGATTAAGAAATCTAAGATTTCTGAAGAACAATCTAAATTATCCGTTCAAAATTTAAACGAACAGAAAGCCACACCAAGTAGATATACGGACATGAAGATTGCTTGGAAATACAAATATGCAGATGAACAGAAAGAGAAGATAAACCAAAAAATGTTAGAGAACGCAATGGAAAATGAAAGCAATGACTACAAGGATTATAATCATCAGTTTGATATCACTTCGCGTTTAATGCCGGCTCCAAACTCTTCAGAACTGACATTCATATCCCCATTACAAACGATATCTACAATCTTAGCACAAATTGAACAAGTTATAAAAAAACAAGAGAAAAAATTAATTCGAATTATAATTCCATCTTTCTTACATCCAGCAATGTATCCTCCAGCTTCTTTTGAATTATCTTTTGCAGTCTCTTTGATATTTGGTTTAAGAAGTATATTAAAGAAATACCAAGATAAATGTGTCCTACTAGCATCCATTTCAACAGAAATTGTCGACAAGTTACTAAAAATTCAACTAGAAAATTTATTTGATTGTGTACTTGACTTAGAACCATTTCCACAAGAAATGTCTCAATTTTTGGAACGAATTTACAAGTCTCAACCAAATAAAGTACAACATGGTTTATTGCACATCTTAAAATTACCTGTCTTTAGTGAGAGAGGGGAAATGCATGTAAAGAAATCCGAATGGGCGTTCAGAAACGGTCGTAAAAGGTTTGAAATTGAACCGTGGTCTATTCCTGTGGATGACGTTGATGATACTGGTAAGCAACCAACTGACATTCACAATGAAGTCGATCATACACATGACCATACAGACAATCATTCTCACTCAGGTTGCGGATCATCTCAGAGCAACACCAAAATATCGTTGGATTACTAAAGTTTTTACAAAGTCCACTGCTCTCCTTCTTTGAATTTACATAAATAAATAAATTAATAAATAAATGAATATATATATATATATATATATATGCATATATAATTGTTTTATTTGTCAAGCAAAAACCGTTTTCATGAATATTTTTTTAAAATTTTATTTTTTGCTGTTTGATTTTTGTATTTGAACAAACTTTCAATGCGGAAAAGAAGCAAAACAAAACAAAACAAAAAGAGTCCCTTAAATGAATTTCAAACTCTCGACTTGTTTGTACAATTTTACATATTTTACATGTATAAAAGGGGTTAAAGATTATATAATCACCTGAGAGACATGAATATATTACAGTTTAATCAAGATGCGACATGTTGTGTTGTTTCGCCATCGTCCTCTTTGATACGTATCTATAACTGTGACCCTTTTGGTAAATGCTTCGAATTCGATACAAGCAAAGGCAGTGGTAACGAAATGGGATCCATTACAAATCAAAGCAGGGATGATAGTTCAAGCGACATTATTGGAATAACCAGGACGGGAGAAGATAAACTGCCAGGAATTCCTGATTCCTTAAGTAATGGGTTTGTAGTAGAGATGTTATTTTCTACAAGTTTAGTAGCGATTGCTGATCGTAACCAAGGTCCAATTAAAGGTAAAAAATTAAAAATTGTTAATAGTAAAAGAAAATCAATTATTTGTGAGTTAGTGTTTCCTTATGAAATCGTGGATGTAGTTATGAACAGGAAAAGAATGTGTGTATTACTAGAAAATGATCAAATATACATATATGATCTTTCTTGCATGAAGCCTTTAGAGTCTATTAATATTTGGGAAAATTATACAAAAGAAGGAAATTCTAGTTTGGGATCATTTCAAGACCAAGGACAGACAAGTAAACTTCATTCCCAAAACGAAGCAAGCAAAAGAAGGAATTCTGTAAATAATGATATTCGTCCAAGGATATCTTTAACGAATGATGACAGGAGTATACTGTGTTATACATCTTACAGTGTATCAAAAAGTAGGCCAGGGACGTATGTATTAAGAGACGTAGTAATTTACGATGTATTGAATGTTAAACCTATAAATTATTTAAATTCGGTACATAAGGGCAATATATCATGTCTCACTATTAGTCATAATGGCAAATATATTGCTACTGCATCTGATAAAGGTACTATAGTGAGAGTATTCAATACTGGTGTAGATGAAGAGTTCAATTCTGCCAGCCCTTTAAGATACGAATTTAGACGTGGTACAAGAGCTTGCAACATTTATCAATTAGCTTTTAATAGATCTTCAAGTATGATTGGTTGCGTTGGTGATACAGACACTATTCACATATTCAAATTAGACCAGCTCTATGAAGTAAGAAACTTGGATGTTAAAAATAAACAAAGCAATGATGACACAAATGAAAATATCATTGGCGAGAACAATGACAGTATATCGATAACTAGTAAATTTTCAAACGAATCTCCAAGACAATTTGCTAGTTACATTTCAAAAAGACTTAAATCTAAGATACCTAAACAAAATTTACGACGCGATTTCGCTCATATAAACGTTAAAGAAACAATAAGATATTATATCGGTTTTCCAGATGAATATTCTAATGTTATTTACCTTGCTGGAAATGATGGTAAATTTTCCATTTACAGTATACCTTCTAATACAGGCGAATGTGTATTAGTTAAATCAAATAAATTCGATTATAAATAGATTAATTTCAAAATTAATGAAGGAATGTATATTTTTTTCTTTGTTAGTTATTAATTAATATTTACATTAAATGTTTCTTAACATTTCAAATAATTGTGTATATGCATTATAATAATTATTTTTTTTTGTTTCTCATTTGTCTTTTCGACACTAAATTCTACCAAATCCAAGCAAAATACCAACGTTTATTTTGTTCCTTATTAATAATAGATAGATCTTCAGTTTCTGTATTTGCTGCGTTTTTATTTTGTTGAACCAACTCATTTAACTTCTCTTCCAACTCTTTAACTTTATTAATATTTTCAATTTCTCTTTCATCATATTCTAACATCCACCAACAAATCTGCCAACATAAATAAACAGAAGAGCTCATAAGCATAAAAATACCAGCTGCTCTCTTGAAATTATTCAAAGTTATACGTTCTCCCTGTTTATTAATTATTGCTTCTTTTTTTTTCTGCAAAGTTTTTAATTCTTCAATTTCATTTTGTAAATTTAACTCATTTGTTCTTTCAGTAATCAGTTTTTTTATTACTTGTGGATCAACGTCATCTAAAGATTTCATTTTAGTGAGCTCTTCCAAGGATGATGGATTCGAGTAATATCGCCTAAAAACCCGTTGCTTTAAAACTAATCTTCTTGTCACACTTATTTTTACAGATTTTAATAATAGCATCCTTGTTTGTATTTATTTTCTTTTTAATAACTATCAGTGTTTACTCTGATATTTGAGATTTTTATATTTATGTATTCATTTATTTGATTTTTTTTTTTTCGAATAGATTAACAAGAAAC